>NJDC01000811.1:449067-463157 GCA_002245475.1 Calephelis virginiensis | reverse complement strand
AAAAACTCGCTAAAGTAATAATATCACGTGACGGCTAGGAGCGTCGTCATATTATCTGTACAACGAACATTGCTCGTCTACACATAAAGCTTATTTTCAAAATAGAACAAATAGAGCAATGTCTGTTGCTATTATACGTATCTGCTATCTGTGAGAATGTAATGGTAGGTATATTGCGGCGTATTATCCATTGCGCATCCTATACTCTTCGGAAATATCTAAGCGATACAAAAACAGCAATGAATCTACCTTTTATTTTAGATCTCGCACCGTCTTATTCGCACATGCACAGTGCGCCGTCTTACGTTCTGACGATCTGACGCGAGTTTAGAAGTTTTTACCCATTCCAAAAAAAGTGGAAAGATCCATTTCCATTCTAAAGAAGTTTTCACTTCAAAAATAAAGCAATTTTCCAGGGTTTTCTGTTCCTAAGAACCTTCTCCTTACAAAACACAACACAACAAACAATAATTAGCAAAATCGGTCTATCCGTTCAGATGTGTCCCCAAAGAGGTAGGCAGCGGCACAACCAGCCATAGCAGGCAGGTTTCTTTTTTATACATACTAGTGGTCGTTCATTGGTCGATATTCGACCATAATAAATTTTAATATCTTGTTGATAAGAACGACATCTTCATTTCTCAAGACCAACTACTTTGTTTCCAAACTTTTTAGTGCGCCATCTGCGATCTTTTATTGTTATCATCAATATGTTTGTTTGTGTGTGTCAAAGGTATGGTAGTGTGGGTAATGTTTTATTTATTTATTTAATGTACTTTATAAGCATTATTATTGAAAATTATTAGCGTTCTGCACTTCTCCTACATGCCAAATTTTATGCTCCTGCGTCCTCGCAATTTTTGTAAAAAGGGGTCCAAAGTTTTAGCATCACGTATTAATATATAGATATAACATATTGTGCAATATTTAGAGGTTCGGACGTTTATTTTTTTTGTTATGAGATGGTAAATAAGCAGACGGCTGATGAAGGACTATAAACGCCTATAAACACTACAAGCTAATTTTGTCTCACTGTTCTAGTAGATCCAGTAAGTTCAATGACTTATTAGGTATCTTCAGCCCATATCCCCTAAAAGACAGCAAGTAGGCAGAGGCACAACCAAGGCACCCACGACTAGCCGAAAACACTAAGTCCCACAATGTGACAGGTGGCAACCGGGCACATATCCAATCCCGTGCAACGTTGTTTATTAAAAACCGAAAATGTACATTTTCTAATTATTATTGTTGCCCGACCCGGGGATCACGTCTGGGATCTCTAGAAGTCAAGCCCGACGTCAGACCGCTAGACTACAGAGGCGATGACTTATTAAGAATTATTTGTGATATTGTAGCGCTCGTGTTGGTCCAAGTCCTCTGTGTAGAATATCTGCTGTCCTACCTGCCAGTCCAAGTCCTCGGTGTAGAATATCTGCCGTCCTACCTGGCAGTCCAAGTCCTCGGTGTAGAATATCTGCCGTCCTACCTGGCAGTCCAAGTCCTCGGTGTAGAATATCTGCCATCCTACCTGGCAGTCCAAGTCCTCGGTGTAGAATATCTGCCGTCCTACCTGGCAGTCCAAGTCGTCGGTGTAGAATATCTGCCTTCCTAGCTGGCAGTCCAAGTCCTCGGTGTAGAATATCTGCCGCCCTACCTGGCAGTCCAAGTCCTCGGCGTAGAATATCTGCCGTCCTACCTGGCAGTCCAAGTCCTCGGTGTAGAATATCTGCCTTCCTAGCTGGCAGTCCAAGTCCTCGGTGAAGAATATCTGCCGTCCTACCTGGCAGTCCAAGTCCTCAGTGTAGAATATCTGCCGTCCTACGTGGCAGTACAAGTCCTCGGTGTAGAATATCTGCCTTCCTAGCTGGCAGTCCAAGTCCTCGGTGTAGAATATCTGCCTTCCTACCTGGCAGTACAAGTCCTTTGTGTAGAATATCTGCCGTCCTACCTGGCAGTCCAAGTCCTCGGTGTAGAATATCTGCCGTCCTACCTGGCAGCTTGTAAGAGGCGAGCAAATGCGAAACTAGAGTGCCGTACAGAAACTTTCTCAGGTTCTACCCCCTTCCAGAGATTATTCAATATCAAGTACAAAAGTCAATGTCCGTATAACTTTTTACATTTTTTCCCGGGCTACTTTAAATAGACCATCTGCCTTCCTGCCGGGCTGCTCGTAAAAGGTGAGCCTAGGCTTACCGTCACTAACACCGTGACATCTGAATAGGTGGTAGAGTTTCGCAGTAACTCGCCCGGATTGGTACCACCGCCTTACCTATTCCTGTCGCCATAACATCAATGCTTGCCGTGGACGTGTTTCGGTTTGGAGAGTAAGGTAGCCGGTAAACTTACTTTTTCTCGAGGTCTAGCATCCCGCTCTCAGGTTAGCGCACCATTACTATCTTTGGTGTTTTAGGCGTAAATTTGTTACCATCAGAATATTCGTCTGCTTGTTTGCCTTCCAATGTCTTAAAAAAAAAATCTTTTGTTGCCATGATCTCACTACTTACCACATTCATTTCCAAGTGTGCAATGTGAGGAATATCATTTAGCCCTCCTTAATTAATCAGAGTATTACTTTGTCGTGATTGGGATGTGATGACCCTATCGTCCGTTGGTGGTATGCTAGTGATTTATGTACGATGTAGTTAGTCTTATCTATATGGAGGACTGATGTACAGCATCTGGCCCGGGTTGGTACCATCGCCTGTTTCTGCTATCATACCATCCATACTCGCCTTTCTTAACAAATCATTTTTCCCTTTTTACATATGATTCCCTATGCAAAGTTCACCGCCTTATCCTTCCACTATATTTTTAAAGCTCGACTCCCGACGGGGCAGACATTAATGTGACGAACATTTAGATGTCTGCATTTCTGAGTCTGTGTGTTTATAAAATTTATTCTGATATCTATTTAAATATTTCTATGTATTAAAATTGTTGACTAACACCCATAACACAAGCATATAATTTGTTCCTTTGGGGTTAGATTCAATTTGTGTAACTTGTCCAAGGATATTTATTTGTTTATTACTATAATGACAGTGTTGGGTGTTGTCCAGTTCCATCCCAGAGGGTAGACCTGTAAACGTGGCACAGCCATAGCATAATGATGCACAAGTAACATCATTAGTGTTTTATACAACTGTTGTGATTTACTACAAGGGGAGCCGTTTTGTTTGCTATCTTATTAGTTATAATACAAAAGCATGTGACTACATTTCCTTTTCAAACTTGACCTAAAATTCCATTAAAACAGTTTCAAAGACAATGCCACAAATTTCAAAATATTGTGCACTGTCTGACATAATAGTAATAATGTACAGCCAAATGGGTGTTGCATAGTTTTATGTTAATTATTACCTGGTTTTCGTAAATATTAATTGCATTTGTAAATAAAAACTGTATAAACGTCTCCGTTGTGAAATTAACGACTTGCAAAACAATTTTCAAAAACTCCAAATAAAAAAATCTCGATAAAACAAAATCCTCCGATAAACATAACATAATCGATTTTTACGGCTCAAAGGACCATATTACAATAGGTTAATATATTAATTTTAAAATACTTTAAAACTGTTTTTATTTAGAGTATTGAAAAATGGGAATATTTTGAATCTCTTTCTTTCATTTCTTTCTGGGACATATAACCGAAATTCGCTATTCCGTTTCAAAACGGAATATCATTTTAACCAGCTCCAAAAGGAAAGAGGTTCTCCATTCGACTGGATGTTTGTTTTGGTCCTTTTTTTACAAAGGCAGGTCACGATTCTGAGGTAGACCCATATTAGTTTTATCGTGATCGGACAAATGACTTATTATGAACTATATATATACTACATACATTTTGAATATGACAAGTGTAAAATGTCTCTCTTAAATGTCAAAAAACATGATGTAAATAGAAATAGAATTAAAGTTATGTTATATTATATTATAGTGTAAAAGATTTTCTTGCTTATAAAAATAAATAAATAAAATATTTTTTAAATAAATTTAAACTTAATTTAAGTGAAGATGTCATGGTTGCCAAGGAGTTTGTTTCGCCGTTTCTTCTCCTGACTGACTAGTTTTGGAAACGGTGGTAGTAAGAACATACTTATAGGTAATAGGCCTGGTTGCCGGGGAGTTTGTTCTACCGTTTCTACTCCTGACTGGCTAGGGTTGGAAACGGTGGTGGTGTACAGTAGATAGGATTAAAATTAATCAACCTTGAAAATTATTTGTAATAAATTATGAAGCTTATTAAACATATAAATAAATAAAATATCTATTTATATATAAATAAGTGAGGTGATTTAAATGTTAAAATGTACATAAATATTTAATTTCTTAAAATTCAATTACATATTGCGCACCAGAATGTGGTAAAATATATTGTTGTATGCTTAAATATCTTTCTAGCAACTTTTTAACGCACATATTCCGTAAATAAATAATTTTAATTTTAATATTTAATAATATCTTTTAGGATCAGTAGTGATGAGGTCACGTGGTCATGATGCCACAGGAACATTTTTACGGTATGAAAACTATCCTATGTGTTAATCCAAGTTTCCCTCTATTTGTGTGCCAAATTCCATGAAAATCAGTTCAGCAGCTTTTGTGTGAAGAAGTAACAAGCAAACCAATATACAAACTTTCACATTTATATTATTAGTAGGATTAATAATAACTCAAAAACCACTAGTAGGATGTTGATAAAATTGATGTGGGACCAATTGGGAACCATTTGCTATCTTTCGAAAAAAGAATGATCGATCAGATCACGAGGTGATACATGATGAAATTTTGCATTTTTACTACTTTTAATTATTTTAGTTACACATTCCTATTTCTGTATTGGTTATAAGGGTCTAGCAAGACCAGTGGTGGTCGAGTGCTGTGAAGGAACATATTCGAGATGTGATCTTCAAACTTAAGTATGCCAATCTCCAAAATGACAGTGTCGAGTTTCAACTTGGAAAAAGTCGACAAACTTGCAAAATAGGACTAGTGACTTTGCTGAATGACAGCGTACCTATTTTATTTTTGTTTTTATGATATTGGAAGGCAAACAAGCAGACGGATTTAATGATGGTAAGATATTCACGTCGCCTGGAGACACCAAAGGTGGTAATGGTGCGTTGCCAACTGGAAGCCGGGATATTTGACCACGAGTAAAAATAAGTATACCGGCTATCTTGTGCTCCGGACCGGAACACGTCATCGGCAAGCACTGACGTTAACCCTACCTAAAACATTTCTGTTATATAGACTGTAGATCACGGTGGTCTCTTACCATTATGAAGGCTATGTGTTTGTCCTATCACATAAAAAAAGATTCAATGAAATCCCATCACACGTTACCAGTTTTAGTACTCCTAATACAGTTAGACAATTATAATAATAATTATTATTATATTATATTATTATATTAGTTTTCTCACCTTCCTTTTTAGTATGTGTAAGCTGTTTCCGTTTTTTTTTGTTCTTTCTTTGTCTCCGAAACCGGCGTGTTTGTAAGAAAAGGGTTATGAATATGAAGGAAGCAAGACAGGTTTGTCAGGATCGTGAGGTTTGGCACTCGATACTCTCTGCCTACCCCGTAAGGGACTTGGCGTGAAGATATGTATGTATGTATGTATGTTGTTCTTTCTTTTTACAGCTTTAATACCTGTCGGGGATGATCGGAGGCGTTAGGCGTATATGCTTTGACCTATGACACGGATGCGCCTTTTTTAAACTACAAAAAAGCGCTGAGATTATATTATATTCGTCGTCTATTTTTTTTATGTACTCGTATGTTATTGAACTTTCATTGTATCACCGATTTAAAAAAAACATATTTCTAAGATGGTATTGCCACCATTTGTGGTGATTCTGCTGTTCATAAAGTAAACTTTGGTATTTCAGATGCATGCTATCTTTTTTAAATAAAATAAGAACAAAAAAGATGGTACATTTTAGACATGTCAGATTAGTCGGGACATGTCAAACTGCTATAGATTAAACATCTATAGAAATGTCATGTACAGATTAATTTGACAGCACTAAAAGTATTGGGTCTCTTTCTATTACTTTCGTTGAAAGAAGATAGCTATAGCTTAAAATTAGCTTAGTGAGTGTACAATAAAATTTCCACCAGGTTTTATTAGTCTGACTGCATTAAAAAGATTTATTATTTGTTGTAAACTGCCACTGTTTCTGAGTCTGTCTATTACAAACCTCAATAAAAATGCAAAATAATTATTTCGTTTACGTAATTATTACGTCATGAAAGTAGCGAGCGGCGGCAGGTCGGCAGGTCAATATATTACGGCTTGGCCGTACAATGCCGTAGATGACTAATATTTTTAATTTTTAGAACCATTTCTACTTTTACTGGCTTTTGGTGAAAGGAGGTTCTTTTTTCCATTGTTTTTTAACTCTTGACGGAAAAAGAGGGGCTTAGTATAAATATGGTGTTAAATGTATTATATGATGGGCATTATTTAAACGAGTATTGTGGATTCATAGCTTTTGAACGGATTGATTAATTTCAGTGATCACGATGGCTGTTAGGTACAATACAGGTAGGCATTGTACGGGGTTATATAACATTTTTAAAGTATCATCACGCCCATATCCCCGAAGAGGTAGGCAGAAGCACAGCAGGGCATCCACGACTAGCCGAAGACACTAAGTCCCACAATGTGATAGGTGGCAAGCCTATCGCCAATCGGGCACGTATTATGTGAAAATAGAAAAAAATAGTCGTAGGATTCCTTCATTCAGTATTACTTGACTGTTTTTCAATAAGTTCTGGGTTCTGAAGGAAAATTAAGAAAATAAACTACGTTAATAGAATGCTATTTTTATTAACGCTAAAAAGTACTGTTTTTTTAGAAATGAAGCTCCTAAAATTTATTATTATTTTATATAGAGACATTATTATATATATTATTATTTGATTTATTATCAAATGCTTGTTCTGCGTGAAAATAATACATAGAATTACTTACATAGTTAACACATAGACCTGGAAATACAAACATTTATATTCATCACACAAATGTCTGCCCCCAGCGGGAATCGAACCCGAGCCTCGTAGTTGGTCGGTGGAGTAAGGCATATGAGCTAACCACTAGGCCAATGAGGCGGTCGACAAATAACATAGCAAATTAAATATCTCTGGTGACTAATATAAATTGCATTATTTTTTATTAGTATTACCAGAGTAGGTATTAGTCAACAATACACAGAATTATAAACTTCTGTTTTCTGAATTGAACTTGAGCGAAATGGCTCTAGGCGATTACGGTAACCTGTGGAATACATACGATAGATTTTTACTATGTTAATTTTTTTTTCAAATTTCATCAAAATGTGTCATAAAAACTAACTGATTTAAAAAACGTTAGTGAGTGAATTGTATTGTATTGTTATTGTAGAATGAATAACTTGCAGTTCAAAAATAATAATCGAAAATAAATAATGATAAACTTTCTCTATCTCGATTAACTATTCATCACTACTAATGCCATCTGTTGAGTAAAACGAAAACCTTTTATTACACGGGCCACTTGCACATTCCTGGGTTGCATTTAATATTGAGTTAAACTATCAAATAAATGGTGATTTAACTATATATATAGATAACCCTAGTTAGACGCTAACTCAGTGTTAAATACTTAACCCAGGAACGTGCAAATGGCCCTAAAGAAATAATCCATTTTTATGTTTCCTGTAAATTAGATCCCTGCGCATATTATGAGGTTATTATAGTAAAGGGGGTGGGGGGGCAGGATTCAAAACGTGAACCTAATCTCTCATCAGCACAGCATCATGGGGACCTGCTGGACTGTGTATGGACACATTTTAAGATGGCTTAAAATGAAATAGGCAGTTTGTCGTTTAATTTTTAGCGGCACGAATAGTGTCTAAAAGCTAAAATAACAAATAGGTATGATTGATATGATTGATTATGATTGATGATACTTAGATGATTATTACAGTATACGTGCATAATGTGAGAAATATGCCTAACGGTAGAAAGGGTAGGATAACCGGTAGACTTGTATAATAGCCCTAACATCCCGGCCTAAAGACAGCGACGCACCTATAATATCTATGGTGTCTATGGGCCATTGTTATCTCTTACCATCATAATAGTTGTGTGCCTTTTCCCTGAACTCTTACATAAAAAACCAGGTAGGTCTCCGTAATGGCTAATGAACATAGACAATTTGTTTATTAAAGTGTCTGACTCTACTACTCCTTTGCGTTAAGCTCAATTAGTTAAATATTTAAATATGCACTAAAAAGTATGAATGAACCAACTATACTTCAATCTGATTGTTCGATCATATTTTAGGTGGATAGGGTTATGTAAAAATTTATCCACCCAATCCTGAAATTATATTTATAATGGAGGTGTTTAACAATGATACACGGTGTCCCAAATAACTTGTTGCGTCTGAGTAACTGCCAAAATCACCTCTTGGGCTCCCCTACTATTATTTCGCAGATAAGTGACCTATATTCCAGTAAATGAAAATGTTTTTAAGCGAAGAAACATTTGTATTTTTTTACCTTTCATTTTATAATTTGTTATTGTATTATTTACTATCGCCTCTGTGGTCTAGCGGTCCGGGTGTTGGACTTGACTGCATGAGGTCCCGGGTTCGAATCCCGGGTCGGCCAACATAAAGAAAATTGGATTTTTCCAATTTTCTAATAAAATAAAATGTTGGTCGGGATTGGAAATGTGCCCGGTTGGCGATAGGCTTGCCACCTATCACATTGTGGGACTTAGTGTCTTCAGCTAGTCGTGGGTGCCCTCGTTGTGCCTCTGCCTACCTCTTAGGGGATTTGGGCGTGAAGATATTTTTATTGTATTAATAGCTTACCGGTATTTTTGGGATCAACAGAACTTATACTAAAATATTTGTCATCAATGACATTGATATCAGTGAATGAAAATTTAGAAATAGCTCCCGCGGTTACGAAGTCACGATCTAATGCTAGGGTAAAAACAATAAAGGAAATTGCTATATAAGGCATCCAAAGTTATTTATGTTAATGATCTTGAATCAAGAAAGTCGGAACATTCTATACCATAAGGAAGCTGTCGTTGCAAATTATTGTACAGTAAAGCTCTTGTTCCGCTGCACGTGGCCTTAAGGTGAATCGTAGAGATGGGGATTATTGAAACGGTTTGTAAACTTTGAAACGAATGATACGTAACGGCTATTAAATAAATATTTGTATTGAATACTCAAGATTTTCATTGCAAATTATTTTTCAGCAAAGCTATTCCATGTGGCATAAAAATGAATTGTAGACATGGACGCTGTTTTAACGATTTGTAAATTTCGAAACGAGTAAATTTTAAATATTATTAGATAAATATTTAAATTTCACGATGCATTTACTAAGATTAAATAGAAGAGAAAAGATTTTTATTCACGTAGATCCAATACAAAGATTCTTCGAACGCGTCTATATAATTCTATATAACATGGCCACAAGCTATGAAGGTTCGGCAAGAAACTCAGCGGGCTTGTCCTTTTTTCCTTATTCTATACAAATTAATTAGAAATACATAACACATTATTATAAATAAGAGATTGGGTATTAGGAGTAATTGATCTCAAGCACTCTTATCCGATAAATATTCAGCAATTGTATAGTAAGTTTTTTATACAATTTCACTTTGACACATTTTTTAAATTTGTTTACATAATGGTAGGTATTTTATATATTCGGGAAGTTTATTTTAAACTATTTATTTAGAAAACTACTGGTTCGATCATGTGGAAGGAATGACAGATGAAAGATTGACTAAGCAGATATACCTACAATGCGAATGTGGATGTAGGTACCCGGGGAGACCAAGGCTGACATTTCACGATCAGATCAATCGGATATTATCCGAGGGTGGTGTCAAGAGTCTCCGAAACCGGCGTGTTTGTATGAAAAGGGTAATTAATGTGAAGGAAGTCAGATAGGTTTTTCAGGATCGTGAGGTCTGGCACTCGATACTTTCTGCTTACCCGTAAGGGATTTGGCGTGAAGATATGTAATATGTATGTATTTTAAAAGCGTATACATTGGCCCATAGAAGAATTGCTTACTCTGTGGAGACGAGAATGCGTGCTGTATTACAAAATGCAAGCAAGATTGAAACTCAAGACGTTAAGGGTCATGTTACGCTGAGCGAAACCATCCTTAACGGGAATGAACCGTAACGAATTTATGTTGGATACTCAATAAGGCTAGTATCATCACGCCCATATCCCCGAAGAGGGGGGCAGAGGCACAACCAGGGCACCCACGACTAGCAGAGGACACTAGGTCCCACAATGTGATAGGTGGCAAGCCTATCGCCAACCGGGCACGTATCCAATCCCGAACAACATTTTATTTATTAGAAAATTGGAAAAACCAAATTTTTCTTTTTGCTACCCAACCCGGGATTCGAACCGGGGATATCATGCAGTCAAGTCCCACACCTGAACCGCTAGACCACAGAGGCGATAAGGCTAATGTCGCAAATAAATTTTCGGCAAAGCTCATGTTTCTTTGGATAAGGTTTTAATGTGAATTATAGAGATGGACGCTATCGAAATGTTTTTAAGACTTTGAAACTACTTAACCGTAACCTTACAAGTGGTAGAAATTAAAAAAGTTGACTTTGCGATTTATTGCTTTTTAGTTTTTGTACTTTTGCATAAAAATTAATAGACGTATTTTTTTGAAAGCATTGAATCATAACAGGTATCAAATAAAAAAAAATACCACATTCCTCGAATTCATTTCACTCTGCATACCTATTATGTTTTATTTCTAGTGAGTTTATTGATGATTGATGACATTATATGATGCTTGATTCCTGGTGATGATCTTGGTTGATGATGATGATAGTGGATGACGTTTCCTTTGAAGAGTACAGGAGTTAGACCTGGGTCAGTAGGGTTACTCTTGAATCTCGATATCATACGAATTGGAAATTGGAATCGTATATGTCACTTTAGGTACTTGTGAACTCAGAATTAGGGGGTTATTAACATTTAGTTACAAATAAATTCAACGAATAGGATAAAATAATTTACTATTTACTATTAACTAAATGGTAATAATTCGCCAGTATTGTGTTCAAGAGTACCTAAAATGACATATTCGATTCCAATTTCCACTAATGCATGAATCGAGCTTCGAGTGTAACCCTACAGGTGGTTTTATCCACTAATACAGTAATCTTATCCGAATTGGCTTCTATCATTACCGCCATGTTAGATATTGTAGTCGTCTGATTTGGAAGATAAAAGAGAAAAGCGTCAAAGCGTCTTAGTATATAAATATTAGGTGGGCAACGCATCATAAACGTTTGATGCCCATAAGCGGTTAGTGTTCCTTACCACCTGCAAGCCCAACTGTCGTCACTTGTTTTCCAACCCTTTGAAAAATGTTTTGGTTACAGGCGTAGCGCGTATAAAATATCGAATTTGACTGAAGTCGAATTCTTATATAACACTAGCTGTTGCGCGCGTGGTCCCACAGGAACAGTGTTTTGAAATAAAAACTATCCTATGTGTTAATCAAAGCTACCTTCTAAGTGTGTACCAAATTTCATGAAAAACGGTTCAGCAGTTTTTGCATGTACGAGTAACAAATAAACAGACAAACTTTCGTTGTCATATTAATAATAAATTATAATATGATTAAAGATCTGTTAATTCTTTTAAGTAAGTAAATCAATCTTTGTTATCGATCGTAAAATCGGAACGTTCTATAGGGTTACGCTCGACGCTCGATTCATGCATTATTGGAAATTGGAATCGAATATGTCATTTTAGGTACTCCTGAACACAATTCTGGCGAATTACTGACATATAGTTAATAGTAAATAGTAAATTATTTTATCCCATTCGTTGAATTTATTTGTAACTAAATGTTAATAATCCCCTTATACTGTGTTCAAAAGTACCTAAAGTGACATATACGATTCCAATTTCCAATTCGCATGATATCGAGATTCAAGAGTAACCCTACTGTTCCTTTATGGAAGTTGTCGGAAATTATTTCTATACTAAACCTCTTGTTTCACTGCATGTGGTCTTAACGAGAAAAATGATGTACGTAAATAAAACAGTTATAAATTCCTCGGATACGACACCAAATACCATACCATTTTGTTGCCTACTTTTTTAATGTGTCCGCGAGTTTAACAAAAAAAGTAATTTAGCAAATTTAGTTTTTTTCTAAAATAAAGGTAGCTTAAGTTATTCCTTACTACACCAGCTCCCTGGCAGTGAAAGTTCTATCAACAGCTGTCTAGCTTTACAGAAATAAGATAGAACAAACACAGTCAGACAAAAATTTGTAAAAAAATGTTGTTTTTGTATACCGTATCTTATGAATTCATATAAATGTAGTACAAAACGGTTATTTTAATTTTACAATTTTACTTTAAGTTATTTTATTTATAGACTATAGATGTGGTGTATATTTTTTTCGATCGTTTCTTTAGTGGAGGAGTTAGTACAAGCATAACTTCACCGACCATGTGGCTCAGGTTCAATCCCGCTACCTACAAGTTTTGCAGCTTTTTTTCTGGCATAAGACAGAGAACAAGCACACGGATCTTCTGATGGTAAGAGACAACTGTGTTCTATACAGCCAATAGTTTCTTTAGATGCGTTATTTTCGTTTGGCAAATCTGTAGACCTATTGTGCAAGTTGGCCGGACTTCCCCAGGATCGGAGCATGTCATTGCAGGTCCGATGGTGGATCCCTGCCCAGATAAGTTGGTGCATAGTACTACAGTGGTGTTCTTTATAACAACCAATGCTTGCTTTAGAATAAAACTTTTATTTTATTTTATAACGCCGAACGCCTCGATCATCAATGGGTTAGTGTACACGCCTAATGGCACCGACCACCCGCAAGTCTTCGATTCCCGAGAGGGGCATGCGTTTGTGTGATAAACATTTAGATGTCTGCATTTCTTTCTGTATGTGCTTATTAAATTTATCCTGGTACATTTCTTAGTATCCCTATGTAATAGATTTGTTAAATAACAGCCATAACAAGAGTATAAAATTTGCTTATTTTGAGGCTAAATTCAATTTGTGTAACTTGACCAGGGATATTTATTTAATACTAATTAACATAAGTTACCACCGGATCGGAACGCGCCCTCACACGTAGAAAAATTCTGAACTCCCTTTCCCATTAACTGCTTCCTGTAAATCGTCGTTACTTAATCCCGTTAAAAATATTTGTTATGTTAGAAACGGTTATTGACGTTAGTTATCAAGTTAGTGATATTGTAGCAGGCACATTTTAATGGAAAGCTATGGAATTGCATAACTTGACCGGACTTATGTCGAGCCTGTGCTTTAATCTTACATAACGCCGCACCCAGCCCTTCACTTGAACTTCCGACAGACTTCGACAATTCCATTTTCATACCATGACTTAAGTTATATACACATTGACACTACATTGCTCTATTTCTAAGGTTTCATTGAGCTTCCATTATAGGCATATATATGCTTGTTTATGTAGAGTTTTTCAACTAAAGTTTTAAGCAGTTACGTTTAATTGATTTAGATAGCCTTTCTGGTTTAGTATAACTTGACTTCTTGAAGTTCTTCCGGGTTTGATTCTTGTGTCGTATATTTTCAATTTTGTTACAAAAATAAGATTGGCCGGGATTGGATAAATGTGCCCGGTTGGCAATAAGCTTACCCCCTACCACACTATGGGACTTAGTGTCTTTGGCTAGCATCTGCCAACCCTTCAGGGATATGGGCGTGAAGATACTTTTTTTCAGTTTTAAGACCCACTGACAGTTTGTTTTTTGACCTACTATTTATGTTGATTTCCAACGCAGGGTACAAATCCGAAAAGCCAGACTAACGATACGTTTCTTATGTACGAATATAAAGACGAAAGAAGGCTCTGAGTTTTTTTTATTATAAGGGACAGCGAACGAGCAATATTCTTCTAATGTTTATAGACACCATAGATATTATTGATGTCGCTATCGTGTCGCCGGGTTGTAAAGCCTAATGCACAAGTCTACCGGCTATCCTGACCTTAAAACCAGAACATGACACTGTTAT
>NJDC01000811.1:386664-448282 GCA_002245475.1 Calephelis virginiensis | reverse complement strand
ATACTGTAAAGAGGTTTAATGTTTAAGAAGTTGTTATTGTTTGTATAATCGGGCACATAAATGACTAATTATACTTACATGTAAGAGATATGGAATATGGTTTAGACTCCACTAGAACCAAAGAGTGTCCCTAATTAGTTGACCACGACTGTATATGCTTGTTCATGTAGAGTTTTTCAACTAAAGTTTTAAGCAGTTACGTTTAACTGATTTACATAGCCTCTATGGTTTAGTGTAACTGGACTCCTTGAAGTTCTTCCGAGTTTGATTCTTGTGTCGTTTATTTTCAATTTTGTTACAAAAATAACATTGGCCGGGATCGGATATGTGCCCGGTTGGCAATAAGCATACTAATGACAACAAGACAACTAAGTTATGGCACACTATGGGACTTAGTGTCTTTGGCTAGCATCTGCCAACCATTCAGGGATATGGGAGTGAAGATACTTTTTTCAATTTTTTGACCAACTAATAGTTTGTTTATTGATTTCCAACCCAGGGTACAAATCAAACATTTCTTATGTACGAATACAAAGAAGAAAGAAGGCTCTGAATTTTTTTTATTATATGGGACAGCGAACGAGCAATATTCTTCTGATGTTAAGACACGATCATGGTTTATAGACACCATAGATATTATTGATAATTGATATCGCTATCGTGTCGCCGGGTTGTAAGGCCTAATACACCAGTCTACCGGCTATCTTGACCTTAAAACCGGAACATTTATTATATGGCGACAGGAATAGGTAAGGTGGTGGGTCCTTATTGCTGCACAGCACTCTATCATTAGCGGTCTCGCTAGTAATAACACAATTAACTAATGCTCGCTTTTTGAATGACTACAAAAATTTGCTAAAAACGCGGTTTTACAACTTATCGTACTTTAAATGCTCGCCTCTTATGAACTGCCAGGCAAAAAGGCTGATGGTCTACTCTACACAGTGGACCCGGACCTCCGGTAGTGCATAATATTCTATTCAATTTTTTATTTTTAGTGTCCTTTAAAACAATTGCACAGATGTTAGTAATGGTATCGTGTAAACAACGCTTAATTTGGAATTTGTTAGGTCATGTTACATTACCAACGCGTTCAGCCTTCAGGTATATTTTGTGGCCATTGAAAACAGATTTACGTAAGAACCCTACGAAATTGAAGCGGACATACAAATGGATCAAAGTTTCCAACATAATCATGTATCCTTGGGTTAAATTTTTACAAATTCTAAAGAAAGAAAAAAAAATGGTCCAGGATTTGAATTCTCAGAAGAACATTCGTCAGCTTGAGACGAAAGAGTAGAGGTTCAAAACCTGCCTGGGTCAAACTTTATCTTTTTAAAATTTGTAGAAATGCTTGGTTCAAAACCAAGCACAGGGAGGGACAAAATACCTTGGGAGAAACGAAAGTTATGGCCATTATAAATGTGATTTTCAAGTACCCGCGTTAATAGTAAAGAAAGGAATAAAAAACTTCGCCACAGGATTTGAATCATCAGTAGCTCAAATGGTCAGAGCATTCGTCTGCTTGAGACAAAAGGGTACAGGTTCAAATCCTCCGTGATGGATTTGAATGGATGGAAATTTGTATAGATGTGTCTTTGAAGCTTAACGCTCTTTTAAATAAACATTGATTACAGTTCACGATTCAAGGTGACAGTGTTAAAAAGTTTCAAGAATTTAATTTAAACCTTGGAGATATTTTTTTATGATATTGGAAGGCAAACAAGCAGACGGATTTCCTGATGGGAAGAAATTCACCACAATTTTAAAGGTAAAGCGGTGGTATCAATCCGGGTGAGTCGCTGCGAAACTCTACCACCTAGTCAGATGTCACGGTGTTAGTGACGGTAAGCCTATGCTCGCCTTTTACGATCTGCCTGGCAGGAAGGCAGATGGTCTATTCTGCAAAGGAGCCCGGACCAATACGGGGAACCTTTTGTCTATGTTTATTAATATACTGGAAATAATTAAATTTTTATTTCTTTTTGGTATACAATATTGGTTGTTTAAAATACAGCTTTAGTTTAATTATGTACGGTTAAGTGTTCTAGATTTAAAAAAAAATGTATCGTTAAAGTCCGTCTATTATTGTGCTTAGTTTTTTTTTTATAATTGATGATATATATTTGAATTTATTTCGTTACTGTAGTCACGTAAGCAATGAGGCTAGTTTGTGATGGTAGGTACTACATTTTATCCAGCAACGAATCCTAATTTTAAGAAAGATATTTCGAAAAAATTATAAGTTAAAAAAATGGTATTGACAGTATTTTTAAGGACAGAAGAGGAGGCAAACGGCGAAGTGATCCTGATGGTAAGTGATCAGCGCCGTCCACAGAGATCCGCAGCACGGGTATCACAGTTGCGTTTCTAGTCTGGTGAGTGAGTAGCTACGCTCTTTAGGAAATACCTAAGTGTATGTAAGGAATTTACTATTTAAGACTGGCCTATTATACATACAAACATGCATATATATCTTCACGCCAAGTCTCTTACGGAGTGGGTAGAGAGTATCGAATGGCAAACCTCAGGGTTCTGGCAGACCTGCCTGGCTTCCTCTACATTCATTACCGATTTGATAATGGAATGTCAACCTTCGCATTAAATATCTGCTTTGTCAATCTTTCATCTTTCATTCTTTGAACATGGCTAAATAAGCGGAGCATGCCCATTTTCATTTTAACACCAACACTTTCTTTCAGTCCCACTCTTTGTTGGATTTTACTGTTACGAATGCGGTCAGCTAGCGTAACACCATAGATTTTTCATAACGCTTTCCTTTCGACTGCATTTATCCTACTCTCATGCTTTTTCTGACATACCCAACTCTAGCTTCCACACAACAACGTTGGGATAAGCACAGAATTATGCAAGACGAGTCTAGCACTTTTACTCAAAACCTCGCATTAAAATAGCTTACCCAGCTCTCTATTCATACTGTTCCCTGCACACACTCTTCTTTTCACATCCGCGGTGTACCTTCCATCCCTGCTAAAAGCACAACTAAGATATACAATTTCATTTAATTGTATAGCACTAAACCATTAACTAAAACTTTTAAAGTCTTTTAACTGAAATAGTTAATGAGTGTTGAAAATGTTAGGCAAGTCTGTAGAATACTTGGCACTGGATACTCTCTGCCTACCTCACAAGAAACTGTTGTGAAGATATGTGTGATTGTTCAAGGAATCAATTCTTAGTTATATTGATATAAGCTGCTAAGCCACTAAAATTATTAATATTTATATCATAGATTAGGGATGATTTAAAATAATGCGTTCTTAATCATGGTGCCAGTGCCAATAAGTCACATGTGATACGGTACAATCTTTATTATACAGTTATTAATAATTAATAATTCATTCAGATTTACACCAGTTGTCCACAGTTTAAAACCTTCCTAATCATTTTTTGTGATTGTACTGAAAACATACTCCATTCGCTTTTAATAGTTTAATAGGTATTAAAGTCAATAAAATCATAGAGTATGAAAATCAAATCTTAACCCTAAGCTGCAAATTCTATCTCAAAGAGAGTTTAGGCCGTGTGTTACTGTCGACCAAATTTCATTAAAACCTTTTACGGAGTCAAGGGTGATGTAGTATGTTCACAAGTGTATCTACTATATTCCGTTTTAACGCCATTAATTACCATTATACGAGCGTGATTCTTTTTATAACAGAATAATCGGTTTGACACAAAATCAGGTTAAAGATGATGTAAATAATAGGTTCTTAATCAAAGTACCAGTGTCATGAAGTAATGCATATGGTAGGAGGTTATTATTAAATATTAATACTATTAAATTACTGCGAAATTTACACTCAACATATAGGGTAGACCAGAATAGAACAACATTATTTATTTATTATAGTGTTTAGTCCAAGAAACACATATCTTAATATAAATATTTCTTGTATTCGTGTGTTTGTCACTGAACTTCTTCTAGACGACTGGACCGATTTTGATGAAATTTTTTGTGAGTGTTCAAGGGAATTCGAGAATGGTTAGGATTTAATTTGGTCTCCTGGAAAATGGTTTTTTTAATTAATGTCTTAATAATAAGTGGTTGTTGATTTTGGAATGTTTCATATTGGATCCGACAGAGTGCGCTACTATCGGAGCATCAAATATTAATAAATGAAGTAGCTGTTAATGTCAAGCGATACAAAGTTTGCTGGGTCGGCTAGTATATTATACATGCTTCTTGGTTTCTCCAAATGTTACTGAAAACGCCTGCACTTAGAAAATAGCTACAAGTACATTCAAATTCTGTACATGAAATGTTTTAGGCGTTTTTACTATCAAATTATCAATTTAGTTGTAATTACTATGATTTGATTTGAAAGTTACGTACCTAATCTGATTACAGGAAATTAGATTGTGTCTTCAAATCTTTACAGAGAATTATTTATTCTCTATCAATTTCTTCGTTCTTGAAAGTATATTTGTTAAAAGGTGAATGAAAAGAAACAACGGTATTTTAACGTCAGGGTCTTATGCTACGCGTGGAAGCTAATTGCCCTTCCCTCCAACTTTGGTCACCACAATATTGAGCACTATGAGCATCAGGGGTAGGTATGGCAGTATTACCAGTCCTGGCGAGCTGTTGCATGGTAGGTACCAACTCGTTATAAACTGGTGTTAAGTAAACATAAAACGAAAAATAAAAAATCATCCTGGTACAAATAAATTATAAATCTTGAAGAATTGGGCTGTTTATTGATAAAACATTTTTTAATGGCTGTGTTAGTTTTAGAGATTACTATGTTTAAATGAATGGATCAAAATTTTCATCTAAGTAGTTTAGTATTAGTGGTTTCCAGTTTTATTATGAATGTACAAAAAATAGCAACTTACTAGTATCCTACACTATATATGTAGTTCTAGTTTCTAGAGATGGTAATGAATGAGGAGGAAACCAGATCGTCGATATTCTATGCAAACCCCGTAAGGGACTCGGCTTGAAGACAAGTCTTTAAGTGAAGATAATTGTATAAATTGATAGATGTTCGTTACTCCTTAACTTAAAATCTAGTAAAAGGATTTAGCTTCAACTTCAGTTACTAATAATATAATGATTTTATGTATGTCGAAGAACCAAAACAGAAGAATCTAGAACCTTGTTAAAGATTTCTTATTTCTATTCTAAAAAATGAATCCCTGTTTCGCGTAGTCATAGCATCACGTTTAAACGGATGAACCAATGTAGCTAATTCTGTTTTTTTTTTGTTGTGTTACAAAGTGATAGTCAGGAGAGAACAAAAAACCGGGGAAACATCAGGAAAAACGGAAAAAAGTGCCTTAATCCATACAAAGCAGTGAGAAGCTGTTAATGTCAAGCGATATGAAGTACGCCGGGTCGGCTATTATCATCATAATATTAATATGTGAAGCAAAAACTTTGGATCACTTCTTATGAAAGTGGGAGGAGTGGCACACTTATAGCGTATGCGTAGGACAAGAGCAGAACGCTGATATTTTTCAATAATAATGCCTATAAAGTGCAATGAATCAAAAAATTAAATATTACACACACTATTATTCATTTGAGGCACAAAAACAAATATACCTATCGATAACGATAAAAGATCACAAAATATATAGTTAAGTTTACCACCAAAATGATCTTGATAAATGAAGATGGCGTTCTTATCAAAAATAATTTATGTTTAATAACTTATAATTAAAATTTATGTATTATAATATGTAATTTAGTATCAATGGGCGACCAGTAGTTATATTAATAAGTTACCATAATTCAATAGGTGCCTAAGCAGGTGAGTCCTCAAACACCTATTCAAAAAGATTTGATGACATAATTTTTACAGGCGCTATTATATTCAACGCTTTCTTGAACTGTGCCGATTTTGATTTTTTTTTTTATGATATTGGAAGGCAAACAAGCAGACGGATTTCCTGATGTTAAGAAATTCACGCCGCCTAGAGACACTAAAGGTGGTAATGGCGCGTTGCCAACCTGAGGCCGGGATGTTAGGCCACGAGCAAAAGTAAGTATACCGGCTATCTCACCCTTCGAACCGGAACACGTCATGACGTTATGGCGGCAGGAATAGGTAAGGCGGTGGTACCAATCCGGGCGAGTCGCTGCTAAACTCTACCACCTAGTCAGATATCACGGTGTTAGTGGCTGTAAGCCTGTGCTCGCCTTTTACGAACCACCTGGCAGGAAGGCAGATGGTCTATTCTGCAAAGGAGCCCGGGCCAACACGGGGACCCAAACACGGATAAAATGAATCTGGTGTTATTAGTGAAATTCATAGTTGGAATAATGAAAAATTGATCAAAATTGATTCATTATCTATCAGGCGTTGGTTTTCAGCTTATCTAAAAAGTACCCTTAATGTTATATACCTACTCGAACATCTTTATTCCATTTTAATAATATATCTTAATAATAATTATCAAAAGGCCTTAGTTAAATAACTTATAGACAGTAACGCCACTAGATCAAACGTGTTTTTAAACCATCCGACAACCCATTGAAATATACATACAAAATTTCAACCAAATGGATTCAGCCTTTTCAGGATGAGTTAAGTGACAGTTGACACACTTATTTACGACATAATCAAATTGTATACGTACAGAAAAAAATTATGGGGACATTACAAAAATTATGTTTTCCTGAGATTGGATATAAACATAAAAATACACATTTCGCTGATCAAATCTTTATGGCTACAATGCAATAAATATTACTTTGACCTACAGATGTATTTATATCTTAAGTGAGTAGTGATTAAATTTTTCAGCTTAGTTTAAACTGTAGCTGACAAAAATATTATCATTAATTATATATTGGTAAAATGAAGATATATTTAATACTTCTAAATATTTATAAAAGTTTGTAATTGTTTTTTTTATGTTTGTTCCACTTTACCTTTAAAATGTCTGAATAAATATAAATCGTACTATCGCTGATTGAAGATAGAAGTCGGTATTCTCATCATTTTGGATTTTCATGAAAACTGGATTAGTTAGAGCAAAGTTATCATTAATTAAAATTGAGCAATTACATCTGTGTGCGTAAATTAAAGATATTACTCAATTGTTATTATATAAAACCTGATAACAATATTATTAAGATCAAAGCAATATATTTTCTAAATCACTTCTTGTTGTCGATTTGCATAATAACAAATTTTTTATTGTACTATTCGAAGATTCAAAACCAATGTTTAATTAAAATTAACGTAGTTAGATACAATATGATCTAATTAAAATTAATTTAAATCCAGTAAAACAAAATTACACTTGGACGATATACAAATTATTAAAGAGTAAGAAGTCGAAAGGAACAGTTTGGACTTGTGCTTATAATACTTAGTCAATAATCCACTAATAATAAAAAAAACTGTACCTCCCAACAAAACCTATATGTAATGTAACTGTAAATCATTTCGTTTATGTCAGCTTTTAAACAATAAAATCGGTTAATCCTTTCAAAAGTTATGATGCCACAGACACACACGCACACATCTGAAACTTATGATATCCCTGGATTTCCGTCGGGGGTTAAAACGTTCAATTAAATTGAGAACGACACTATTTATAACAAATCGTTAAGAAGTAACAGTTCATTGACGTGAGGTCGAAGTCACGGCCAATGGCTACCATGTAATGAAGTGTTTCCGACACGAATAACTGAAAATTGCGTGCAAAAAAAAACATCGCGTGTTATATTTATTTAAATTTTTGTAACCAATGTAATTTGACTTTACGTATTTTTCCGGTTTATTTTTTTTATTAGTAACTAACTGACTCGGCCAATGTTGTCTTGTCTTAACTATGAATATTGAATTCTTAAATTTTAAATTTTTGATTTCTGGACAATAATGAATAATCAGAATAACCGAATAATCGAAATTGTACCATCTATTCACACATATCGTACGGGGACGGTTGGTCCGGGCTCCTTTGCAGAATAGACCATTTGCCTTTCTGCTAGGCAGCTCGTAAATATCAAGCGCTAACCGTCATTAACACCGTAACATCTGACTAGGAATAGAGTTTCACAGCAACATGCTCGGATTGTTACCACCGCCTTAATTATTCCTGCAATATCATAAAAAAACGTGGTCTGAATGGATACAGGGATGATATTTTATAAATACAAATAAGATAAATGGACACCAAAACAATTATTAATCAATTTATTATTTTTATGATCTTTTCATGTTACCAGATATAACAAATATTTGTCTTTAAAATTTTAAATCCTTTAAAATCGTTTCCATGACTCTGAAATCCTCCTTAAAATTATATTATACTAGCTTTTGCCCAAGATTTCGTACAAACTTGACTTTTCGCGAATAGTGATGGGAACGAAATATTTTCCCTGAAATAATAAATATAAATAGTGATGTATGAGTAATGTGTGTCTTCAATAGCAACTAATGTTTATATGTGACTAATAAAATCGATTCTTTCTAGAGACAAGAACGTCAAAAAGGGTTTTCGTAAAAGTTTACGATCTTTTTAATATATCCAAGTTTATATTTTAATTGTGTTTTGGTTTCCAAGGTTCTTTAAAGAATTTAGTGAACTATTGTGATTCATAAAAAGTTATTATTAATTTGCGCCTTAAGTTGTTTATTTTCTTTTGAAGTTTAAGACTTTTAACAGTACTACCAGTTTACTTTATATAAGTTATAATTTTTATTGGGTAACAATTTAAATTACTAGGTCGTCAAATAACTTTGTTGCCGATTAATTAGTTTAGGATTTGGATCGACTCGATGACTATAATTTTATTTTACTTCATCAAAAAATGACCTTAGTAATAATATCCTCTAAATAAATCTTATCCTATTTATTTTCCTTCTGAATATGGGGGATACTTTTTAATTTGGGTACCATGTTTAAATGGATGTGACGACCCCATTGCCCACTAACGAAACTGTCTAGTAATTTATATTAATATGTTGTTCCACTACTGTATTCAGGCTTCATGTTAAGAGTCCCAAAACGACTCGTCCGAACATGTTGACTCTTTTCGTCAGTGCTTGTTATTTTCATGATCCAGTTTAGACGGTGAGTCACTAAATACAACACTATTTGCAAAATGCTCTCAGGATGCCTATGTATTTTCAGCTTGTGTTTATTGCTCGTCTATATGAACTATTAATATTAAGAATGTCATATATTTTCTTCAAACTGGTCCGGAATATTTCAACTGGTAAAGTTTGTCATTACAATATAATCAAAATACATTTTGTACTTTATCCTGCTTTCTTATCCAATGAGAGATCTAAATATCTTTAAAACATATTTTATAATTTACAAAACCGCGTAACACGTCTAGACACATATGCTCTCAATAGCAGCCATGATTTTATTAAATAACCTTCAACTGCAAGAGCCATCTTCTTTTCTGTAACCCCAACCCTTCAAATTTGACCTGAAATCTGACCTGATAAATATTTTACGTTGCTTAATCAATAATCATACACACCAATAGAAAGAGATAGTATCGAGTGCCAATTATCACGATGTTTGGAAACCTGTCTTGCTTCCTCTATATTAATTACTCTAATCCTATAAACAATACAAAACAATTTTCTGAGAATATTGATCCTTGCTTAAACTAAGACATACCTTTCTTCCATCAGAAGTGGGATACAAATCCGCAACGATTCGGTCTGTAGGCGATGGTGATTACTTACTATTAAAAACTAACAATTGTTGTTTCTGTTAGAGAGTTAAATAATTCAGCCTAAAAATGATTCGCAAATTTGGGCCGTTTTTTCCTTACAGTTAAATTTCTTTCGTTCAATGACAATTTAGTCATATACACCGATCTTAAGTCAATTTAGAATTGTGACTATTCACACCATTCTTCGAACTTGGGAAATACGTCACGGGATTTGCCATCGTTGAAGTCTTTGTAGTGTTCGCCGTTTTCCACATCTTGAAAACATATATTTTGGACAAAAATATTTACATTTATTTCAATACTTACAGTTTCATCTAAGATTATTATAAAATGCATTATTGCTATTTACAAATATAAACAACCATAAAAAGAGTCTCAGTAACCTAAAAAATAAATTATCATCTCACTGATTCCGACCGCACACAATAAATTAAAACTTCCACCATAATTTTATATCTTGTCCCCATATTTGAGTTTATTTCGAACTGTTGTTGTTTCTTGATCACGAGAATGGGTATTTTCTAAATGTGTAGATTTGGCTCTAAAATCTATTAATGTTGACATTGTGTCTTTCAAATCATGCTTCTCATGTTCTTTTTTATTTGTATTGGAGATTTTGGCTTCCTTTTCTTTCTTATTTGGACGTGAATCCATCACGTACTCTGTATTAGGTAAAGTTGTTGTTTCAAACTTTTTTATTAAAAATTGAGCAGAATGTAAAGTCGCAACAGAGGGAACGACTTGAGTCGTTGATGGTGAGGGTGCTTCAACATATTCGAAATTATCATTAGAAGCTTCTGGCATAGATAAAGGATCTTCTTCAAATGCCTTTAATGCCATTTCTGAGTAATATTGATGTGCTGGTGATGATTCTTTTAATGTAAAAGGTGAAGGAGTTATGATATCTGATAATTTGGTATTACCTTCGAATTGGTCAATATTATCAAGCGCAGTTGGTTCTTCAGTGTATCCATTATCTCCGTATTTAGAATTTTGTAAATGGTCTATAATTGAAATGTGATCTTTTCCCCCAAAACTTATATTTTGAGTTGATATCGATTTCTTTTTTCCTCTTTTCTGAGTTTCGTACCCATAGTCATTTTTGTCTTCTGATGTATGGAAACTCGATGACGATGCATAAGGATCATAATCGAAATTGTTAGCGTAAGTATTACCAAATTGACTTTTGAGATTCGGTATGTTTCCAGCAGATCCAGCACCTGCATAAGTTTTTGGTTTATAATCATGAACAATTGTAGAAGATACAGAAAATGGTGCTGGTTCACTTGAATGTTGTATGCCATAGTCTATAGGGCTTTTACCATAATATGCAACGCTTGGGTTTCTAGGTTTCACGCTATTTTCCCGAAACCCATAATCTGGTGTATGTCTAAAATTTAATTCGTCTGATGTTTCATAAGGATTTACTGGCAACTTAGGCTTTTGAATTTTTTTTGGTTTAATAGGTGCATAGATTCCTTCATAGTATGATAGATCTGGTTTTAAAGGTTTCTTATTCTTCTGTGAAAGTTTTGACTTTTGTCTGGTGGGAATTCCAGTTACTCTTAAACCTTGGCTATTGTATGATACTTTAGGAGGTAATCCAATAGATTCTTTATTAATTTCACCATCACCAGAAATCTCACCATGGTCATGAAATATGTGGTCATGTGTGACTTCTCGAGGATTATATGCAGCATATTCGAAAGGCATAGGAGCAACTGCTGGTAAGCCTGCGTAAGGATTTGCTGCTAATGCTAAAATGGTTTGGCCATTTTTAAATGGTATCATATGCTGCGGTGCAGGAATTGCTGGAATACCAGTGAGCGGGTCTACTGCTATCAGATTGGGAACGTTTGCTGCATCATCATAGCGCATCTTGTGTATGTGTTCTTCGCTATACTCGTGAATATGTTCTGTATCACCATCGACAATCTTTTCTACTCGCGGTGGCTTTTTTATTTTCCTAATAGTCCTGGAACCATCAACATCAGAATAAAATTGTTCATGATATGTTGAGACTGGATGTTCCTCTTCAATTGGAGGAGGTGGGTGTGGTTTGTTCCGGACGACAACTCGTTTCGGTTTTCCCTTTCGAACAACTTTTTTACGAGGTGATTCGTTTATTTTAATTATTTTCATTCGTTTAGGTGCACGTTTCGGAGGAGCTGCCGCTGGAGACGAGTAAGACGAAGGACCGTAAGATTCCTCTGAATCTTGAGAAGGAACTACATCGTATTCTTGCTCTTCAATCTCAGTGTGTGTTGGGCCATAGTATCCTCGCGCATGGTAGAGGGGCAGAAGATGCGTTGCGGCAGGAGAGATACCAGGTACTCGACCTGTGGACTCCTCATATAGCTCTACCGAATTAAGAGGCACTAGGTTAGCCATGCCTGGCAGTGCGACGTTCGGTACCGCCACTGTTCCCTCAGTGTTAGGCAAATAAGCCGGGGCATACTGAGATGGGGCAGGGTGGTTCGTTATATAAATCTTCTTATGGTGGTGTATGTGCTTCACCTTCTGAGGTAGATGTATGCGAATTTTTTTCCTGCAACAAGAGAAAATTAGTAACGATATGCTATTGTGTAATACATTGCAGACATAAAAAATAAAGCGCTGTCTAATGTAACAATTTAGAATTATAGTCCAACTAACATATTCGCATTGAAGCATTTTTTTGCTAACAGTTCCGCCTTGAGGCAACGGCACGCATGACTCCACAATAGCTTTCCCTCTCGATTTCGCGACATCGCTACCCTGACCATCCGTCACACTTGATATACAGTACATAATAAAATTGGGAATTAATATTGGTTTTTCATTGTTACTAGACTTACACTTTCTATAGCAATCCGTTATTACGCGCCTGATTAACCTTGGCATTGCTTAATTATTGCGTTGCTATTAACGATTTGGATTAATTCGCATGAGCGTTATGGTTTTAATTGGCTGAGCGTTTTATGCATCGTTTTGTTTAATTTTCGCAAAGCTGACACAAGTTAAAAGTTAGAACATTAGAAATGTTGAAGGACTTACAAGATTTTTTCTGTCTGGTCGAGTAAAAATGAATATCTTGAGATTCGTGCAGAACTTTAGAAACAAAACAAGGAAAAAATAATAAATTTGCAAGAAAATGAGACACATGAGGTATAAGACATTTCTATTCGATTGTGAACGGTTAACAAAGCTTAGAAAGAACAAAGATTGATAATGATTACTGTCCAATATGTAGGTACGCAATAATGTTTTTTTGTGCATATTTGTTAATTGTAGAAAAACTTACTTTGGTCCATCTGCCCTTATTGGGATGGAAGCAACAGCTACAAGAAGAGTGAACTGTAAACAAAAGAAATTTTATTTAAATTATTTCATTAATAATTGGTCTCATATGACACATTGCGGGAATCTTTTATTTTTTTTCTCTGAATACATTTATAATTTCATTTTATACCTAAATTATCCGCCCGTTTTTGGTTGACATATTTTTTTCCTAAAGAAAAGATACTGGACTTATTAGATTAAAAATGTGATGTAATGGTGTGTTGTTTGTTAATTGTATAAAAGTTTTGCAACATTTTTTTTGCGATTATCGTGTTTTACTATATGTATGTTTCCTATAGATGTTAATTTTCTCTACTCCACAGTTTTTTTTAATTTCAAATTTTCTTCCTTTGCCATATAATTAACTGTATTTTACAGTATCTGAAAAAGATTGAGTGTAAATGTTATAAATTTTTGTTTTTCAAACTTTATGCTACAATTATTTTCTTAACAAGTTTATTTTTATGAAGCTAGGCAAATGAGATTATTGAATAGAATTGACAATGAGTTTTTTTATGTAATAAATTTAAGCTATAAAAATCAGATGATTAAAAGGCATTGAAAATATCGAAATCAATATTCGTGAACTTTGACCTTGAATAAATTAGCAGCATGTCAAGGGATTGTGAGTATTAAGATGTTAAATGTAAGTTTCCAGTGTACTTTAAGTCTTCATTACGAACTGAAACCCCCTGACATTACTCGAAAATGTTATTCTTTTTTGCAACTTTGAATTATTCCTAGGTTTTGTTTGGTACATCTAATTGCAAATCGCATAAACTGTTACTTCACATCGTCAATAATTTGAGCAACTTTTGACTAGCTTATTAATATTTAAATACATTGTGTCTATTTATCTGGTATTAAATCAAATCCGGTAAATTTCTTATTCCCTTTAAATATCAAAACCAAGACAGCTCACCTAGCAATTTTTTTCTATCTGATTTAATTTTTATCATGTGTGTACTTCGTGAACATATTTTTTAACTAGAAAATCTTCATCGCCCATCTTAATATCATTCGTTTGGCACTTCCAGTGATAGTTTAGTTTGCTGAATGATAATTTTTGATCAAATGACAAAAAAATCATACGGGAGTAAATGTGAACACTTCATTATTATTATGTTTTCCTATCGATAGGTATCATTGAAGACTTTAAGTGCAGGTCTGTGTAAGATGTCTATGAGCTCTACGTATTCGACAACCTGTACCATGGGGAGCTTTAAAAATACCATCCATACCATCAGTATCTTCCCTCTACCCCACTGACTAGTTATGGCCAAATTTTCACAATCACCTGGATACTTCAAGTTCTTTTACGGCGAGGTTTATTTGTAGTTAGCAGTATTTCTTATTGGTAGTTCCTAAGATCGAATGTTCAATCTGCTTCTATTTACCACAAAAATATATAAGTATATCCTGTGTTTAGTTTATCTAGAGCCAGGAACGCATTAATAACTTCTCATATCACTTTACAAGTATGATAACCCCTATTCATCAGGCAGCTTGCTGTTTTGTAAGAAACCAGATTCTGTCGTATATTAAACATCATTACCGACTACAAGCAAAAGTATTTTTCGTATATCTATTTATGAAAATCAAACCCTTTATTTCTACACATTTTTCGAGTCTGCAAAGTTTATGTAACTTTGGCATGCTTATATTAGCCTCAAAAGCTGGAGTAATTTACGTGACATAAAAAAAAACACATGCCTAGATAATTTGTATAACTTCTAAGTATGTTTTTATGCTGCAACATTCTAGTTTGCAGTTTAACAATCAATTGAATTGCTTAAACCTTGACAGATCTGTCTGGTAGCCATTTTTATTTTTTGTAGTCTGTGAAAATTATTTTTGTACATGATGTTAGAGATGTGAAAAAGATTAGTAAAAATCTCTATGTTTCGTTTTTTTCTAAATTTGTCAGTCTGTTGTTTTTAACAATTCAGTTAACGATGTGGCAATGAAATTGGTAGTCAGGAATTAAAGCAATTGTTTACTACAATACTAATGAAATCGCTATTTTTGTTGACTTCTTTTACTGATCAGTCTTACATACACATATACATATCTTAACGCCAAGTTCTTAACGAAGTAAGCAGAGAGTATCGAGTGTCAAATCCTGCAGACAGATAATCTGCTGGGAGACCTGTATAGCTTCTTCCACTTTCTTTGGCCGTTTTCGGAGACTCTTATCTATTATATAACATCCAAGCAATTTGTCGTTGAATGTCAATCTTGGTTTCCCCGGGTACCTCTGTCCATCCACAAATGCATACTATATCTGCTTTGTCGATCTTTTATCTGCTCTTCTTATCACAATACCAAACCAGCGGAGCATAGCCTTTCTCATTTTAACACTAACACTTTCTTTCAATTCTATTCTTTCTCGGATCTCACTGTTACGAATGTGGTCAGCGAGCGTTACATTACATATAAATGATCTGTGTAAAACAGGAACCCCACAATACATTATGATGATATTCAGAAGTACCTAGACCTTTGTCATTAGGTTTGTTTGACTTGAAAGTAAATAAAATATAATGATTTTTTAATAATTTTGTTATCCAATTCCAAAAAGTAATCAACTAGACTGTGCGTTTTATTTTCGGCCAATAACGAACTAAAAATAATTTATATAATATTGGTAAGATATGTCATGGTTCCGAGGAGGTCCTACATTAATTTTATCCCAATCCGATTATGTTGATGACATGAATTAAAACTTATGCAACTCTGAATTAGGTGTGGAATGATGAAAAAATGTATGTGGGATCACCTTAAATGTTTGATGTTTTTTTTAAAAAATTGTCAAATCGCGATGTTGTCACTAAATTATACAATTATAGTAGTAGTTGTTATATTTTGATTAAAGTGTTAAAGTCTAGGTTTTGCATTTTATTGACCTTAAATCATTTTTTATTAACGTTTGGATGCGTTTTAAATAAATAAATATTTACGAATATCACACGCAATGTAGTTTTAAATCTGCTGCACGATCAATTTACACGCTTTATTACTAAAACACAATTAAGACCTCAGGACGTCTACCTAAATTTTACTTTTATTAATCAGTAGTTTACTTTTAAATTACACTAGTGGCCCGCCTCGGCTTTGAACGGTTATGACATATAAACCTTCCTCTTCAATCATTTTGTCTATTAAAAAAACCGCATCAAAATCGGTTGCGTAGTTTTAAAGATTTAAGCAAACAAAGGGGCTTAGGGACAGAAGAAGCGACTTTGTTTTATACTATGTAGTGATTTGAAGCATCCTTGTTTACGTCCACAAAATATTTCAAACGAATCAGGGACGTATTTAGAGCTTAAAGTCACATTCCACTAATCCGTTTGTACTAAACCTCCGGCATCTTTAATCCACAATCCGTGTAATGTCACTTATTCACTTATCACAGTCCTTGAAACACTAAACACATCACATAAACACCAAATATACCGACCAATTTCAACCAGTCCATCGCCTCAGCTGTTGTCTGGCAAGGAAACTTGGTTATTTGAAGTCAAAACCGCACAGTTCTTCACGTTGGTATGATAATTATTTCCAATGCGCGTGTCCATTTATAACATTGATTGTCACGCCTGAAGTAATGCAACGCGAAGTGCGCGGTACATGCATTATTTTATAATTGTTATAGATATCTACATATAGATAAACAAATAGTCTCCCGTATTTGGTCTGGATCCGTGGAGGAATAGTCTGCCTGTCTGGCAGCTCGTAAAAGACGAACCTTAAATTATAAATATCCCTGGACAAAAATTTACACGAATTGAATCTAATCCTAAAGTTACCAAATTATTTGCTTGTGTTATGGGTGTTGCTCAACACCACAATTGGATCATTTTCGACAAGACTACTGAATGGTTCCTTGGGTCCGTCGTCCGTCTATCTTTTACTGTCAGCATAATGACAGTGTTCGACTCCTGAAATCAGTCCGATAGAAGCTTTCACCGCAACCCCAAGACTCACTGAATTAGCCTTAAATCTATAGTATCTACAGGGTTGCATCGAAAGAACGCGCCAAATTTAGACAAACGGTTCGGACTCGATAACATTCTTGACCTATTTTATTTCCTTTTATTAAAATTTGGCCGGTCTTTTCCAAGTATCCCTGAATAGGCCACGGTTATCTCTATCCACCAGAACTGTTGTGTGCTTGTTCATTTTAATACTAGTGATCGCCCATTGGTCGAAATTCGACCATAATAAATTTTAATATCTTGTTGATAAAAACGCTATATTCATTTCTCAAGACAAACTACTTTGTTTCCAAACTTTGTAGTGCGCCATCTGTGATCTTTTATCGTTATCATTGATACATTTGTTTGTGTGTGTCAGATGCATGGTAGTAAGTGTAATGTTTCATTTTTTAAATTAATGCACTTTATAAACATTATCGTTAAAAATATTAGCGTTCTGTACTACTTCTTCACATAAACTATAAGTGTGTCAAATTTCATACTCCTCCGTCAGCGCAGTTTTCGTAAAAAGGGGTCCAAAGTTTTTGCTTCACGTATTAATTAAATAAATTATAAATTATATAAATTAAAAGACACATTTTATAAACTGAACTAAATTATTAATAATTAAACTAAATTAAATTATATAAATTAAAAGACACATTTTATAAGCTGAACATTTTTAACCCATAAGCCTTGTAAAAAATGATATTGAAGTCAATGTCGGATTGGTTTAAAAATGCTACTTACTATAAATAAGGGATTGCGAATTAATTAGTAAGGATTTTTTAGACGATGAGGCAAATTTGCAAGTGGGTTACGAAGTAAATATCGTCGTCTCCCTCTTTTTTTCAATATTGTGTTGCTTTCTATAAATTTTAAAGAAAGAAAAAATTTCGCCCCAGACAGGATTTGAACCTGTAACCTTTCGTCTCAAGCCGACGAATAATCTAACCAATTGAGCTACTTTCTTTAAAATTTATAGAAAATTTATCCCAAGCACAGGGCAAGTGCTAAAATAAAAATACATTGTGTTGCTTATCTATTGTTACCGAGTTTATATACATACATACACATCTTTTCACTAAGTCAGTTACAGGGTAGGCAGAGAGTATCGAGTGCCAAATCTCATAATCCTTTCTGGCTTCCTCCACTTTCATACTCTTTTCATAGAAACACTCCGGTTTCGTAGATTCTTGCCCTAGCTTTTGCGGGCAAACAGAATGCTCAGCCCGGGAATGCTATAATTGTATGCTATCTGCAACAGAAAGAGAAACCTTTCAACAGCAAACATGGTGTCGGGTCGAATCCGTTTGAAAATACCGCACACAAAAGGGAAGTGAAACAATTCGAGGTAGGAAATCTTTGCGGAAGAAAAATTTGTAAATTTCTAATATTCTATATCTGCTATCTAATGTAAGCCTAGAGGAGTACAAATAGTATTAGGTAGGTTGTAGACTAAGGATATTTAAGCCTGTATTGCAACAACCGTTTTAGCATACCTGTTTTCATAGCGTCAATGCTTGCCATTGCGAATTTTTTGAAGTAGAGAAATGAAATCAAGTTATATTTGTGTATAGGTTTTTTTTCCGTATTAGTCCGGGCTCCTTTGCAGAATAGACTATTTGCCTTCCTGCCAGGTAGTTTGTAAAAGACGAGCATAGGCTTACCGTCACTAACTCCGTGTCATCTGAAGTGGTAGAGTTTCGTAGCAACCTGCCTAGATCAGTCGGCAATTCATCATTACTACCTTTGGCGTGAATTTCTTGCCATCAAGAAATTCATCTGCTTGTTTGCCTTCCAATATCATAAAACAACAAGCGCTATAATAGCGTAACCTGAAAAACCTCTAGTCTAAAGCTATGTGTTATTTCAGAAGAATTTTCATTGGGTTCAGTTGAACCGAATACCTGTTGTTATAAACCACGCTACTGTTACAAACCACGAACTCCTTGATCGCTTAATATCACAATCCGTTCTGTAGTTTTTTAAGATTTTTTGTGAGACTGGACTATTTTTTTGTCGAAACACATTTACTAGACTAAAAGTAAATTCCCTTTTAGGATGAAATATCAAATTCTTGGAGAACTTGACTAAAGCAAACATTTTTACAACAGTTATTTTGCTGTTTCATTGAATCAAGTACTTTATTCCTTGGACCCTTAAATCCTTTTCCTTGGAGTTGCATTATTTGAAGGTGAACATATAGCCAATTGCTTCAAGACTGAGATATTCTTACGTTGTTAATTATTTTCCAAAATAATTCGTTGCTGAGGATAAGTAAAATAAGTAAAATAACCGTGAGATAGAGAACTTGTCTCTATCTCACGGTGTGCACTTTCTAACGGACATTTTAACCATTTCTTCACCATTTAACGTCAGGTTAAATGGTGCTGCCACTGAATCATATCAATCATTCAGAAACATCAAAACTCATCTGTTTTTAAACTTACAATTAAAAAAGGTACAGACGAATTTACGAAGTCTGTTTTTTGGAGTCAGTCAAAAGCTCAACACCTCAGTCAAAGAGTGATCCCGCACTTTTTTTCGTGATATTGAAAGGCAAACAAGAGACACGCGCTTGAAGCTCCCAGGGCGGGTCCTAACCAAACCAAGCCATACCAAAACCTATTGATCATTTAGTATAAAACGAATTTGTGTTTTCTAGAAGTTATTTTGATGGTAAATGATGTTATGGCTTGTGACAATACGGCTTGCAATCATGATAGCAAATGATATTATTGAAATTCACTTTAATGGAAACAAAGTTTCTAGCAAGTGACTAACATAGCAAACAATGAGTGCGAGATATTATGTAAATATGAGAAACAATGTTATGTCTGTTGACCATTACAGCAGATGAAATTATGGCAAATGAAATTCTGGCAAGTGGGTGTAACCTGGATAATTTAGAGTGCAAATCTGTATTTTTGTTACACTGTGAGTAATTTTGTTTTAGAATGCCGATATCTGTGGTTTTAGCAAGATTTTCATTCCAAAATTAGATTAGAAAATTCGCAAACTTTGATTATTACATGTCTAGTTACACATTTATTTAATTTGATAAACAGTCATTTATTTGATATGCAGGTTGGTTATTAGGGGAAAAATGTTGTTTGTTTAAATTTTAAAAAGAAGTGCAATTGAAAATTCCTCTGTACTTAATAGACTGTCATTACTGTAATATTTAAAAGCAATTCGTATCTTCACGTCCACATCGCCAAAGAGGTAGCAGAAGCACACCCAGGGTACCCACGATTAGCCGAAGACACTAAATCCGACAACATAGTAGGTGGCAAGCCTATCACCAACAGGGCATACATTCAATCCTGAGCAACATTTTTTATTAGAAAATTGGAAAAACCCGATTTTCTTTTTGTTGCCCGATCCGGAAATCGAACCCGGGACCTCATAAAGTCAAGTCCAACACTGGGACCGTTAGACCACAAGCAAGCACAAGCAAGTAGAATTATTTCATTTTAACCTGTACATATAAAATAAAGATAGCTATGAATTCTTCCTTATCCTAAATTAAATATAAAACTATTAAAACATGAAAAAGTAACATAGAAATTAAATATAAATCGATTGAAACATGAAAAAGTAACATAGAAATTAAATATAAATCTATTAAGACATGAAAAAGTTACATAGAAATTAAATATAAATCTATTAAGACATGAAAAAGTAACAGAAATTAAATATAAATCTATTAAGACATGAAAAAGTAACATAGAATTTAAATACAAATCTATCAAGACATGAAAAAGTAACAAAGAATTTAAATATACATCTATTAAGACATGAAAAAGTAACATAGAAATGAAATATAAATCTATTAAGACATGAAAAAGTAACATAGAAATTAAATATAAATCTATTAAGACATGAAAAAGTAACATGGAATTTAAATATTAATCTATTAAAACATCGTGTCGCAGGAAAATTGATGGATTGTCAATAGACGAAACAATACTGATATTTTTATAATGTATGGACATTTCAGTTGTCAATACCTGCTCGTAAACCCATCGAGCTTGGACTCATTCCATTTGCTTTATTAGATCTGGTTCATATTTTTTGATGATGTTGATTTGGTGAGAAGGGCTTGGTGAATGAAATGAGGGTGGCTTACTGATGGTTTAAAAACTGTGGTGTTAGGTGTGTTTCGTTATATTTGCCATTCATCATATTGCAAAATTTTAGGATTATTGGAATGTTTGTCTGTCTGTGTCATAAGCACGATTCACGCCAAATCTGTTAAACCGATTGTAACCAAAATTTAGCTGGTAGTTACTCCATGTTCCAAAGAAGATTATAGATAGGAGTCAAAAGTTTTGTAGTTTAGAAATTAAAGAGGAAACAACGCTTGGTATAAAGTGTACATATTATACACATATACAGTCGTGGTCAACTAATTAGGGACATGCAAGATAGTGAAGAACAATAACCGGTTATGTACGTACAAATATAAAACCCTATTGATTTCTCAGTAACTATTATTTGCATAAATTGGTCCGATTATTATGCTTTAAATGGCTGTTAATAAAAGAATAAATAAATAGAAAAAAGTATTTAATATCAAAGGTTAAACATGTATTCGATTTTAAGGTATAATTCTGTAGCTGGACATTTAATTCTTTCTTTCTTTCTTTAAGTTTTGGCCTTCACGTTAGTATTTGGCCATTAGTCAAGTAGAAATTTGCATCAAATTTTATATCAATTTCAATTAATTTTAATTAGTCATCAGTCGTAAGTCTTCAGTAAGTCATGTCAGGCTCTTGGGTAAAGCGGTGGTCTTTTTACACAAGCTCATGTAACGAGATTTGGCGGCAACGAGAAAATATACGATACGCTAATTTCTTTATGATAATTTCATTTGTGCACTTTCACTGAACAAAATTGCACAAAATACCACCAAAATTGACTAATTTCACTCAATATTAACACGAAATTCAATAATTATGAAAAAACTTCGACCATCTTTTCTCTCGATGGCGCCAAAACTCCGGACATTTAATTAAGAACAGTAAACTATAATGAAAAATAGAGTTAAACAAAACGAATAATCTGCAGTATTATAATATCTTTAACAGCTCCATTTTATTACGTGTAATATCAGTACCCAGTAGCAAAACCTTTGTTAGTAATTACACTTGACACCGATGTGGCATCGACATTATCAGTTTCTGGCATGTTTCGACAGGAATGTTTGCCCATGCCTCACAAAAAGCTTCATTAAGTTCATCTAAAGTTGTGGTACGATAAGTGGCTACTTTTTTCTTGATTTCGTGCCAAAGGTGCTGGATTGGGTTAAGGTCCGGGCTATTTGCTGGCCAATCTAGCACCGATACTGACTGACTGGTAAAAAACAACTTGACTGAAAGGGCGGTATGTTTCGGGTCGTTATCATGCTGAATAGTCCATAGGGAGATGATCCTCAGCATAGGGAAACATCGTTTCCTCCCATATTGCCTTGTATTGATGTTGGTCTAAGTTACCCTGAACTTTCCTCACAGGTCCCATTCCACGTGCAGAAAATGAACCCCACATTTTGATGTTTCCACCGCCATGTGTCACCTGCTTTTTTGTGAATCTTGGATTCATTTCCGCTTTTACTGGACGCCGTACGTATTGCCTTCCATCTGAAGAAATCAAATTAACCTTGGTCTCGTCAGAGAATAATACATGTTGCCATTGGGCGTAGGTCCAATGGCCATTTTTACGTGCAAACGCCAAACGAGCATTTCTATGTTCTTTCTTCCACAACGGTACTTTGCGAGCCACTCTTCCGAACAACCCTGCTTCTACCGGACGTCGTCGAACGGTCCTCGCTGAGACACCAGCTGTTTCGTCTGTCCCAAACACTTCGTGTTTAGTTAAAATAGAGCCTAGAAACGGATCTTTCTTAGCTAACCTGGTTAGCATTCTATCTTCTTGCGAAGTTGTTTTTCTCGATCTTTTTGTTCTGGGCACATTTAAATCTGTATTATTGCGTCTAACATGTTGCCATACCATATTGTATACCATAGTTATTGAACAATTTAAATGTTTTGCTATCCTTCGGTATGGTCAACCATGCTCGACAACAAACTTCATGATAATTTTTCGTAGTGTTGGATCGCAACTTTTATTTTTACCCATTTTTCTTCAAAATATTTTTCAAAACTTAAAATAAATATCGGGATTGCCGCCAAAACTACCACGAAACAATAAGAGAAGGAGTAAAAAAGTATTCAAATTCAAATTTTGAAAATAGAACGCAATATCTCAGTGTCCCTAATTAAATGGCCAGCCAGCATTATTTAAACAAATAGCACTACGATAATCTATCAGCTATACTATAAGAAGGTTTAATGCTTAAGAAGGTGTTATTGTTTGTATAATCGGGCACATAAATGACTAATTATACTTACATGTAAGATATATGGAATACGGTTTAGACTCGTTGGAAAATAAAAAACAAATTCACAATTCGGTTTAACCAAAGAGTGTCCCTAATTAGTTGACCACGACTGTATATACATAATTTCACATTTCCTTTGGTTATCGTATCACGTCTAAACGGATGGTCCAATTTTGCTAATTCTCTTTTTTTGCGTAAGTTGTTGTCTAGAGAAGATTATTGTATAAAACAGGCAGGCAGATAAACCTGCACATTAACTCTAAGATCTTAGCCACGGTACAACGAAGCTTCGCTGTAAATATGAAGGTCTCCGAGTTGTCTGTCTGTTTATTCCGACTAATCTTCTGTATCATTACGTATTTTTATTGTCTAATCGTATTATTTTAGTTATGATGATTCACTGAAGGTTTGTCAACAGTTCATAGACTTTTTTATGTTTTTGTTTTAATACTACTTTGTAATTATTATTGAATTTTTAATCACATTAGCAATATATAATTTTGTTTTTCATTTTATTGTTAATCACCTATATTTCAATTGTAAATCATTGTTTATTTTTTAAGTTAAGTCATTTTTTTTATATTTTAAATAAAATTGTTACTCAATGTCATTGAACTAATGTTTTTATGTATTGTTTGATTACTTAAAAGATTAATTCTATTGCCTTTAATTAAAACATTTACCACGTCCTTATTTTTGAATGTGTTGTATTAATTGATAAGAAAAGGCGTTACTTTTCGGAAATCCATACTTAAATCCAATTAAAGTATTATTAATTTGCAATTTCCCTATTCCAAATCTGCATAATGAATTAATTCATAGCGAACTATTTTGTTTGTTTTGTCACGTCATAATACGTATAAATTTTTTGGCGGGAAATCGCAAATTTTTTTTTTGGATTGTCGGAAAAAAAAAGAAAAAAACTATTTGAAACGGCTTTGCCGATGTTAATTTGACTTTCACAGATGTTATGGCTGTATGGTACTGGATGTTACTGGCAAGGAGCTGATATAACAAAAGTAACTTCACTAATTTATTTTTGAAAACCTAAGTCACTTTTTATTGAATTCCATGCGGAAAAAGTTTCGAGCACAGTTAACATGTACAGGTCATCAATAGGCACCGGAAGTGGTAATCGTGCGTTGCCAATTCGAAGCTTGGATGTTTTTTAGCAATAGCTGCACTAATTTCCCTTTTCATAAAATGCTTAGTGGTTATTTAATTAGATAATGTTTGAGTTGACAATTTTCTTTTACAAAAAGTTCTACAGCTAATTATAAAGGCCGAAGCTGGGATGTTAAAGCACAGAATAAGTAGTAGTACCTACTATGTACAGAATACGCGTCCATGTACAAAACATAAAACGTTAAATTTGAAACGTAAGACGTTGAATGAAGGCTTACATAGCACAGAGCGTAGCTATCATAACCAAGACGTGACGCTAGATATGGCTTTTAATCCCCGACACAAAAGTAGAGTTGTAATACGTTTGACGTCTCTTTGTGTGTATGTTTATGACATCATAGCTTTAGAATGGATAGACTGATTTTTTATGCGAAGATTTTTGTTTCAATGCTGACGTAATCGAAATAATTTAAGGCTACCTTACATACATGTTTTGTACGGGGTCCATTGAAAAAATAATTTTATGATTCTTATTTTTAAGTTTGACTTGGGGATCTTTATCAGGTAAGCTCCCTAAACCTACATAAATTTAAAACATTTCTTTTGGTCAATGATCGGAACTTAATTCGACTCACAAAAAGATGATAACATGATGAAACACATTTTATAAAATTTTAAAACACTTTAAAAACATTTTAGCATTTTAAAGATTAATCGCCTCAAAAAATCCTGTACATATTTTTTTGTTTACATATTAAACATTACAAAAAGTCAACACTCACATTACAATACACAAAACATTTTAAATAAGAAAAAACTAAATAATTTTGAACATAGTGGAACTCTTACTTTTAAGAGTAATCATAAAACAAAATTATTAAATTAAAATTAAATTTAATAATTTTAATTTGATAACGTCGCTGTTGCTGTTTTATCGCATTGCTTTTTTGGTACATCAAAGAAAGTTTTATTTGTTAGTTCTAGATAGTTGATTTAATTATATTATAAATAATGAAACCCCATTTTGTGTGGTCATAGCAACATGCCTAACGAACACGCCATGACGAACGGATAGACCAATTTTGCTGGTAGTTTGCTAGTATATATAAAAAAATTATAGTTAGAACAGGGGGCTGATTATGTGTCTCAGTGGCCGATTTAACATGGAAAAGTGTGCATCAAATAGCTGTCAAATGACGTGATTTGTGATTGCTATCACTATTGTATTTCTGTTGGTCACTGGAGATAGCAAATATAAAACACGTCATTTGATAGTCATTTGATGTACACTTTTCCATTTTGAGTTGGTCACTGAGATACATAGTCAGCCCCCTGGACAACGTCTGTCGGCTGTAACAATTTTTTTTAAATTATTTGTACAATTAAAGAAATCAGTTAAGAAATTGAAAGAGCCAGATGGATTATTTTACAAAAAATTTTATCTCCCTGTGTAAAATAAATCATCTGCCTTTGCAATCTATAAGGAAAAACATTACATAATAAACAAACCAATATCTAAAAATATATAAGTCGCCTTTGTGTTCTGTTTGAGATATTTTAATGTATAATTCTTTTTCTGTGGGAAATTAAATTACAGCCGCTGGCAGTAGCTAGTTAGTAATATTGGCTACCGATAACGATATGCGGAGTAAGATTAATGTTGGAAGTACTGAGAAATGGTTCATACGTCGCGTGAGTCCGCGCACGCGATATACGTGTATCCGCATTATACTTACGGTAGGGTTAGCACTAATAGCCGGCGTAAAACGAGGGGTGTGTATAAGTTATAAGTTTGACGCGTATGTGTTTGCGTGAGTGTGTGTGTCTGTCTGTGTGTAACAAAATTATAGCGCTCTTGGTGGTAAGATAAATTGTCGCAGAGACATCATTGATGTTCCTGGTGCTATATTAGAAACAGGATCTGAGTCTACCGCTACCCAACATGACATTAGCGAATACTAACGGATGCCATTAGCAAGAACAGATAAGTTATGAGCACTCTACCACCTCGCTGTGACTGTTTGCACTAAAGGAATAATTCAGTAACCGAAGTTACTAGACTACTCGTACTACCAGTGTGTGATCATATTATCACATACCGATGCTTAAAATGTTATACATTCACAAACCTTAAATATAAAAATGCATCCTTATTTCCCTTGGTAATCCATTCATATGGGATGGAGCAACTAAGCTAACTCTTTTTTTTGTTTTTAGTTGTTGTCCAAAAAGGATTCGTATGCAATTGTCACTATTTTGTCACTATCAGCATATTCATCGCTGATCGATGGAGGTTTGCAAAGCCTTACCATTTCTTTAAACTTCATGCAAACACACACTACTCGTACTACTCGTACATTCACACGCACACACACACACACACACACACACACATACTTACACACACACACAATCACATACGCAGACACATACACACGCTCGCACGCATTTAGGTACGTTTTGCACGTCCTCACGCATTAATAACGTTATTTTTTTTTAAATATAGCTTTGTTAATAGAGGGTAGGGCCCAGGAAACCCATATTACGGGGCCTACTCAGTTTGGACTCCTGTCTCCCTGTAAAATACTAAATTTAAACTTACATTATGTTTGATTTTTTTTTGTAAGATTTTAACTTCGGATAAAAAAACAATGTTAATACCATATTATATTTTTTGTAAGGAATCTATAAGTTGACAACCCTGGGATTATTTAATTGAATAATGATATCACTCGGCAATTTGTTAAAAAGGAAACTTACACTAGCGGACTCATTGTTTCATTTGGCTTATTTGTAAATAACGAACAAAATAAGAGATTAACATTGCTTGAAAGCTTTATTGAGCCCTGAGGTTGTTTTTTTATAAACAGCTTAAGTTTTTTTTTTTAGACAGCGAACATGCGTGTAACTCTCCTGTACGGAGAGAGAGAGGGTACTCTTGAATCTCAAAATCATGCGAATTGAAATTGGACTTGACTTCATGAGATCTCGGTTTCGATTCCCGGGTCGGGCAACAAAGATAAAATGTGGTATTTTTCAATTTTATAAAAATTATTTTGCTCGGGATTGGTTGTGTGCCCGGTTTAGGCTTGCCACCTATGACATTGTGGGGCTAAGTGGCTAGTCGTGGGTGCCCTATTTGTGCCTCTGCCTACCTTTTAGGGGAAATGTGCGTAAGGATACTTTTTTTTAGAAATTGTAATCGTACATGTCATTTTTAATTGATTGTTAAGATTTAGTTACAACTAAATTTAACGAATCCCATAAAATAATGTATTGTTTACTATTACCTAAATTTTAATAATGACAGTATTGTAAATGACAGTATTGTATTCAACCTAAAATGACATACTCGATTCCAATTTCGCATAAATCGAGTTTAAAGATTAACCCTACTAGTAGTAAAAGACAACTGCCTATATACACCATAGTTGTTACGTGTAACAGTCTTGTTGCTGGGATGTTAGGTCTATTTAGTAAATTTACCCGATATCCTAGCATACCAACTGGAACATGACTGTCATCATGGCAGAAAGAATAGCTAAGGCAATGTATCTCTGGCCAAGCACAAGCACAGCACTCCATTCTAAGCATCCCACCCTCAGAACCGACATACGACACTGTCATTATGGAGGCATAAAGCGGCAGACCCCATCCTGAAAAGAAGAAGTTTCTGCACTTTACCACCTCCCATCTTATTAGGATGATCGACTGATTGACTCGCCTCCTACAGATTCCAGCTCAAGAGGCGGATGGTCTATTCTAAGTATATAACAATTAATAAATAATTCAATTAAAAACTGTTTAGCTGTATTGTGATTTATAAAAAAGCTTAAACCTAGAATGTGGATCGATGTTGATGACCTAATTAAATTAATTAATTAATTAAATTTGAGATTAGATTAACATTTTGAATCAATATATAATTTCCTTATTCACAAACTTGACGACCCGTTGGTTTACTTAGCAACCGCTCTCTGCGTACCCAGCAGTTTAGTGTGAAGATATGTAAGATGACTTGTATGTTAAAATGTTTTTCTTCACTGCAGATATAAAATTATTTGATCGCTTTACATTTTTTTATTTTTTTTATTGGAAATACTGATATATTTTAGGTATAACTTATTATGTAATGTATTGTTTTAGCTTATGTACTTTTGAATTTTGTGCACATTAATTATATGTACATGTATATTTAATTTATTTTAATTATCACGTATTAAATTAGTATTAGTTCAGATATATTTGTTTTATGGAACCTTCTAATTATTGTCTCCCTTATTTTAAGGTTGTCTGACAGAGATCTCTCCGAATAGATACGAACACCTTTGTATAACTTAAGTTAAATGTTAATAAGTGAAATAACGTCCATTTTCTGTAAATTTTGGTGTCACTCAAGGCAAATTTCGTAACGATCGATTTGAAAAATCGGCATGAATAAATCCGTGATACAGACAGACAGACAAAAGTTCTTAAAATCTGTCCTGCTGCCCATTTTTAGTGGCCTGTCAGTCAGATAAAACGGCCAATTTGTATAACGCGTTTTAATTGTAGAGATCAACGTTACACTTTTTTAAGAAGCCATATTTTGTATTACCTACTATTATCGTTTCTTTTTTTCTCACATTTCGTTCATAATTTAAATAACTATCCAACGATCCGTAGTCAGTAACAGAACATGTATAGAAGCATGTACAAGTCGGAAAACGTTTGGACAGAAGAAAATTCTGTTGTAATTAATTTTAGCACATTTTTTGTTCGGTTACGTAGCTATCGTCCGGAAACTTATTAATTCATTTTCATTACATGACCACTTCACTTTGCTATCACCGTATAAACTGTTATATAATCACAATTTATGCTATATCGATAAAAGTAATGAGGTGTGAAAATGGACCTGAGTCGTTATTTTATATAAGGCAATATCATAATTATCTTTTACTAATAAGTTGAAGCTAAGTGATTTTTTGTGGTTAGGAATCCCAGCAGAACGAAAGAGTTTCCCATAACAAAATGTATCTTAAATGTTGATCCGAACTATAAGCTACTTCTACATCAAGTTTAGTAAACATCAATTTAACAGTTTTTGCGTCAAAATCTAACAGACGAACCGACATAAAATCAACGTTGCTCATTTTGGACTCCTGTGTACAATACGTCGTGGCCATATTTTATTTACAAATTTAGTGTTTATTATAAGTATAGATTAAACATGAGTATTGAAGACTACTTTTTTATAATATTGGAACGCAAACAAGCAGACAGTTTTTCTGCTGGTAAGCACTTCACGCCGCCAAAAGACACCCAAGATGGTAATGGTGCTCTGCCAATATGAGCCATGATCAAAAGTAAGTTTACCAGCTATCTTACCCTCCGGACCGTAACACGTCAAACGTAAACGTTGACGTTATGGCTCAAGAAACAGGCAAGGCGGAGGTACCAATATGGGCGAGTCTACTGCCGCGAACTCTATCACCTAGTCAGATGTCACAGTGTTAGCGATGGTAAACCTACGCTCGCCTCTTACGATCTGCTTGGCAGGCAAAGCAAAGGAACCCGTACCAACACGGGGAAAATACCACTTAGACACTTAGAAATATACTGAAGTTATTCAGTCACCGAGTCAGGTTCTGAAGACAGAATCCCAGAAAATTAATGGTCGACGGTAAATAGATCCAATACAAAGTAGCGTAGCCTGATCATTTTGTAAGACTTACGAAATGCAGTGCCAACCAGCAGTTTTGCTAATCTATTAGGTTTTTATAAACCTAAAGATAGACACTACTGCTATTCCTATTTCTGTCAACAACGTTAATGTACCCGTAACAACACCTTAAAATCTTAGAGAAAACAATTACTTACATTTTAAGATCATCAGATTTTAAGATAGAACATTAAAGACAAATTAATAATAAAACCCATGGGACAAAACTCCATGGGTTTTACTCCATTATTGACAAATTACACTTTAACGTTATACGTTGTTGAACGAACTTAGCGTGAAGATACGTATGTAAGTAAGTTGTAATTTACATCCCAGTCCGTATTTTTGCAATTTCAGTGCTTCTAAATGATTATAAGTTTTTATTTAACTTGCAAGTCAATCTTTCTTTCCTTCCAATCTTTCTTAGCTTTCCGGTTGCAACTGAAATTTTGAAAGATTGGAACTCCTAAAATTCTCAATATTATCTTATCGTGTTTCGACTTTTTTGGTACGTCTTGAATAATACTTCTCAAGTCTACTGCTGGAAATATCATAGGCTATCTGTTTAGGCAAATCAACAGGATTTGGGACGGTAAATGTTTGTGATTAAATATTTTAGAATAATCGGTAGGTACTTAAAAGTATAAATAACTAAGCTGTTTAGGCATATGAAGGATTAGGCATTCTCTTACTAGTCTGTGCATCTGCTTATTTATTTTGCAGATTATATGACGTTTGGAGTTTTGGCAGCATCGTGAATGAAGATGGTCGTAATTTTTTCATAGTTATTGAATTTCATGTTTATATTGAGTGAAATTAGTTAATTTAGGTGGGAATTAGATTAATTTTGTTCAGTGAAAGTGCACAAATGAAGTAATCATGAAGAAATTAGTGAATCGTGTATTTCCTCGCTGGCGCCAATTCTCAATAGACGATCTTAAGTAACAAAGCCACCGTTTTACTCAAGACCCAGACATGACTTACTGACGACTTATAACTGATGACTAATTATAATTGATTCAAATTGAATTAAAATTTGATGCAAATTTCTACTTGACTAATGGCAAAATACTAACGTGAAGGCCAATACTTTAAGAAAGAAGTATATGACGTTGACAGTTACAACTTCTTTTTTTTACGTCTGAACGTCAAACGGCGTGAACACTATCTTTCAATATAATTTTTTTTGTAAAAAAACATTTTTGTCACAAGTGTTAATTGTGTTATTAGTTTGGTAGCGAACCAGCAGGCTTTTATATTATAGTTAAAACAACAGTCACTAATAGACACCGTAAATGTTACTGGTACATAGATATATTTTGGCTAATATATTAAGTAACTTCTGCGGATATACCGCCTACTCTATCTTTCAACACAACGACAATAATGAACAGTAAGTTATGTCAGCAGAAGTGGGTGCTCAGAATTGTACTTCGTATTTATGGTTAACCTAGATTATTTAAGCGCGTGATGGTATCGTTAGATCCCAACGCCACAAAGTAAAGATACGTGTAAATCAAGTAATGCTTACTTGTGAAACCATATTTCATGAACGTACAACAGTTAGTACGAAGAGCTGTAATTACGGGTCGTTCGTCAGTACGTCGACGTTAGTTGATTTACTGATATTACTCGTAGCAAAAACAACGCCACTTTCAGTCTTACTTTCCTTATATAGATTTTATTGCTTTTATGTCATCATACACATTTTTACATCATTACTAAATATTATGAAATCGTATAATTTAGTAATTTAGTTTCAATTGATTTAATTCCCCGTGTTGGTCCGGGCTCCTTTGTAGAATAGACCATCTGCCTTCCTTGCCAGGCAGCTCGTAATAGGCGAGCATAAGCTCATCGTCACTAACACCGTGACATCTGATTAGGTGGTAGAGTTTAGCAGCGACTCGCCCGGATTGGTACCACCGCCTTACCTATTTACCTATACCTATTACGTCATGACGTGTTCCGGTTCGGAGGGTAAGGTAGCCGGTAAACTTACTTTTGCTCGAGGCCTAACATCCCAGCCTCAGGTTGGCAACGCACCATTACCACCTTTGGTGTCTCTAGGCGGCGTGAATTTCTTAACATCAGGAAATCCGTCTGCTTGTTTGCCTTCCAATGTCATAAAATAATAATAATAATAATAATAACGTTTTTGATAACCTGTTTTTTATGTTTATATTTTTAATGTTTTTTATGTTAAATGTATAAACGTAGAAAATAAGAGATAGTGAAAATAAATGATTATAATAATAATTAATGTTCCTGGACAAGTAACACAAAGTGTAACCCCAAATAAAGCAAATTATATGCTTGTGTTATGGGTGTTAGTAACGATATTAATATATAGAAATAGTTATATAGATAACTGAGTAAATTTAATAAACACCCAATTTACTAAAAAAGGTACTTCCGAAATATAACCGATAAGTCTAGTACTGATGATGGAGTCCCAAACATAAAAGTTTACTTTTTTGATTTCTATTGAAATCGGAGTCGGTTTTTTGCAATTTAACTACTACATTTTATTTTCAGTCAGTGTTCTAGTAATAGACGAAATACTTATTCTCATTTATTTTGAAATAATTATTTTTATTCATAGCAAAAAAAAAATTATCGAGTTTTGAAATATTGAGATGCTTCTGAAAGAAAATAGTTTTTCGGTTGATCAATCCCATTTTTTTCAACATATTAATTCATAAGGAAGAATTTTGTGAGGCAGCGGTGAGATTTTCACAATATTTTTTTAACTCTTTCCTCCTTCACGTTGGCACCTAAAATGGGTCCAGCTTAAAATATTGGTATAGTCGATAACAAAACAAAAACAAATGTTCTATATTGAGTTCGCTGGAAGTAATCTCAACAGAGATAAGATAGTTTTTTATATATTTTTACACACATACTATACTAGTGTATTGTAGTGTAGGTATATATTTTGTATACAGATTGACAACACATTATTAGCACCTTTGGTGTCTGTAGACGATGCAATGTCTATTTGAATTCTAATTTTGAAAAAAAATATGCATATATTTCACTAATTTAAAATATCTAGCTTAAGGGTAACTACTTTTTCGTATTATCAATTTTTAGTACTTTTATTACGTTTACTTATGATCACTACTACTGGGACAATAAATCAGCCAGCAATGGTCCTGGACTCTAAAGGAGCCCGAGAAAAATACGATCAAAATCCCTTTTTTTATGATATTGGCAAACAAGCCGACGGATTTCCTGATGGTAAGAAATTTACGCCGCCTAGAGACACCAAATTCACAAATAATAAATAATTAAAAAAATAGAGACACAAAAAAGAGAGATCAAATCCTTTCATCATAATATATCTAATTATTAAGTTATTGATAATGTCAGCATTCATAAATCTTTATAAGTTTCATTTGTAGTGTTGTCCTAAAAAAACTGTGACATTGACACCTAATCCTCTTACGATATTTCTTAGAAGGTTTTTATAAATTAAGATTATAATTATAAACTTTTATCATACACTTAACATACTTAACCCTTTTACTGAGTCCTGTATTAGGCTGGGGTCACAAACCTTCCCATTTTGAGATAGGCGTCACTGAAGCGTGGCAGGAATAGGGTTGTCACATATAACCTACTAATTTATTTTATGTCTTTTCGAAATTGAATATATATGATTTAATATTATCATATCATTATATCATATCATATCTATATATGATTTAGTATTCGAATCAATTAATAATTTCTTTATATTTATAAGTTACTTCTAAATATAAAGATTTCCTCGTTGGCTACCGAGGCGTTAGCGTATACGCTTAACAGCATTGACAAAGCGCATGTCTCAGGTTCGATTTTCAAACGGGGCAAGTATTTGTGTAATGAACATGATGTCTATATTTCTGAATCTGGGTGTGGTTACTAAGTTTATTCTACGATCTAATAACGTATTTTTATGTATTAGTATCGTTACGATTATCGTATGATTTGCCGTACCATAAACTACACTGTACATCTGTCCCGAACGGTCTGTTTCTCTTTATATGTATTTTGCTTAGTCGTAGATTAGCTTCAAGATGTCCATCAAAGATTAATTCACCTTTTATACTATTCTCAATTATTTCTTATTCTTGCTTTAATATTATTATGGGTATAGAAAAATATTGTTTTGAATAAATAAGTAACTAATTTGTTTAATACCATTTATTTTAAATTATTTATTTAATGTTATGTGTAAAAGTGAACGAATTTTTCTCTTAGGCATCGTATCACTCTTGAACTGTTGAAAGAATTTAGCTAATTCTCTTTTGTAATGTTAATTATTGTCAGGAGAAGGAAGAAATAAAAAACAATTATTTTGATTAAACTTTCCGAGCTAAGACAGAATAGCGTCAGGACAACTAGTTCTATATAAATATTTTTAAATCAATTCAGATACACAGGATACTGTGTTTTAGTTGTCCCAGTTAATGCGGATTTGTTTTCTTTTTTCACAAATTGTACAGCTAAAATTTACCGTAAAAACATTATTTATATTCTAGTAAAAAGTAAATTTGTTCTAAGCATTTCTTTGAAACCCCAATCATGAGAAAGAAAACACTGTTTCGAAGTTTTTGTTGAGATAAAATAAAATGTAACACTATATCCGAAATTTCCATGATGTGTCTAAATTTCGGTTGCTGTAAAATGATTTTTTTTTATATTTAAAGCATAGGAACATTAAATGAACATTTAATTAGTAATTATGTAAATTTTTTGCAAAATTAAAAAAAAACTTGCTCAACTATTAAAACTTTGAAATAAAATTTAAACCAAACCAGTTACAAAACATTTCATAAACATAGAAAAACTGTGTTTAAGACAAAGCCGAAAGTGAAAAATATTTAAAGATGTTGCAAATGTGACAACCCTAATCTAAGGGCAGAAGATAACAATTTAATAGTTGCATGGGTTATAAAACGCTTCAAAAATTGGTCACAATTACCCTGCTTACAAACTCGTAACGTTTTAATAGCTAGCGACTATTTTGTGTGGGAACGAAACTGTGTTTTATAAGACGCCATTAATAGTCTGTTTATGGGGAATAGCGTAGTAATTGTGGACGCGGCTTAGTTCAAATATGCATGATTTTGGAGCTATATTCTATATTGTTTTTGGGTAATCAATGATAGATGTAGTTTATCATAATTGTTTTCTCCGTTGCAGACAAGGGTTATGTGTTTCACGAATATCTATATGTATACATAATATAGTATGGCATTTTTTAATGTGTGAAAATGCTCATAGATGCACGTCCCGAGCCACGTTCGGGGGAAGTAGCGGGTTATGTTGGACATGTATGGTCCACACGGCGTCCACCCTTTACTTATATTTCCGCTACATTGACCGTCTTGTTAGTCGAGGGGTTACTGTTCTCATCTAACTCCATCCACCAACTGCGAGGCTCGGGTTCGATAATTGTACGGGGGCAGATACTTGTATTAGTTAATTTATTCTGGTGTTATTTAAATGTAATATTACATAATATCATTGACATTCTTATGTAATAAGATAGCGAACAAACACGTGGCTATCCTGATGGTAAGAGATAATCGTGACCTATATACAGACACCATAGATGTTAAGTGAATTAGTTATTATGCAAGTCCACCGGCTACCCTAACCTTCGGACCATAACATGTCACTGTCATTATGTTGGCAGGAATAGGTGAAGCGGGGGATCTCTACCAGAACGAATTGCCGAACGGCCTCTACCACCAGTGGTCTTGTTGATAATTACCCATTTAGTCTTTGTTCACCTCGAGCTGCCAGGCAGAACAGCAGCTGGTCTACTCAAGAGACCCGAATCAACATGGAGGATCCCCCGGGTTTTTTGACTTTAGGGTTAGGTTGAATTTGTGTAAATTGTCCATCGTATTTTTATTTTCTATTTTTTGTTTTTTTACAATTTATATATAGTATTTCCGGGTCTAGGTGTTTATTAAATTTGTTCTAGTATCTATTTAAGTATTTCTATGTATCAGAATCGTTGTCTAACACCCATAACACAAGCATATAATTTGGTTACTTTGGGGTTAGATTCAACTTGTTTAACTTGTCTAGGGATATTTATATTTACATTAGTCACTCTTTGTAAATACAATACCCAGAAATCTGGGTCTGAGTTTATTGTATTTATTTTGATATATATTCAAGTATTTCTTTAAATAGTTGTGTATAGTAATGTGTATCGTTGTTGACAAGACAAATATTTATTTATTTTAGGGTTAGTTAGTTTGCACGATTTTTATGAAAGAAAGATAGAAAGAAAGAAAGAAAATTATTTATTTGCGGAATATGTGTGTAAATGAGATGTTACAAAAGTATTTAAGTATATCAAAATATTCTACCATATTTTGGTGTGCAAATATTTTAACATTGATAAAAAATATTATTTAATTACATATGCTTTAACTTTAAAGCCAATTATTTTTATTTATAACTAGTATAATTATTTATTACCAAAACATTTAAAAACTATAATTAAATTTAACCCTATCTACCGTAAACTATCACCGTTTCCAAACCTAGCCGGACAGGAAAACAAACGGCGAAACAAACTCTTCGGCAACCATTACTCTCATTATATTTGGTTAATAATTATTAGTTATTTTACTATAAATTCTTATCTACAAGACAATCCTTGACACTATAATATGTTTTATCTAATAACAAGTCCAATAACTTCCTTCGAAAACTTTTTAATGGAAGTGATTTGAGATTATCAGGAATTTGATTGTATATACAAATGGACATGCAGTAAACATTATTTTTATAAATATTAAGTTTTTGGTTTTTGGGATTTTGCACGATTGCCCAAAGATTTATACATTTTTATAGCATAAGAAGTCAAAAACATTGTTGGCCTTCCTCGCTCAGTAAAATAGAGTAATTAAGGCATAAGAATCAGAATAAAAACTTTATTCACATGGATACTTGTATGGTCCATTTAATAAGGGGACTTATCAAGGTGTTTAGTGCATTGCTAACCTGAGACTGGAATGTTAATCCTGGCATAAGGAAGTTTATCAAATATCCGTTCCGAACTCAAACTTACCCTCATAATATATTAGAAAGATATATTATGAGTATAATATATTAGAAAGATATATTATGAGTATATAATATATGTAAAGTATTCAGAGAATTTGTACTAGTAGTCTTATAAAAGGCTCAATAAAAACTAAGCAAACCTACAAATTAATCCAACAGTATGACGGATGACAAACCTAATGCCAACCGAGCCCTTATTCCAGACAACATTATTTTGTTAGAAATGTGAAAAAAACAAATTGGGACTCAACTGAAAATCAGACCACTAGACCACAGAGGCGTTTTACTGCGAAAATTGTTTTTAAAATAGTGTAGTGTTAAAACCGTTGTATTGGATGTCAAGGTGTTGCGTGTGTCAGTTTGTTTCCGTGCTCGCCCCCGCCTGCGCCCGCGCTGGTGAAACTCCAAATGCACTGATCAGGAACAATACGCGAAAGTGATTTATTAACTGAACCAAAAATTTTATTAAAGGCAATTTGTTTATGCATTACTTTCACAACTTATGTTTAATTTTTACACTCTTATTTAAAATATAATTAACGTAAAAACTTAGGTACTTACTCCTAATAAACTAACATAAAAAAACTTAAACCTATAATTATACTATAAGTAAGTATTAAATTGGCTTGCCACCGACTTCAAACCTATTAATTAGTAAATGGCATACATAAATAATAGGTAGTATATAATTAATGTTAAATCTTGATTATTTTTTACTTTTTAGTTTTGAAGTCTGTTTTTGTAACGTAGTTATTTTTTTAATACTTTTTTACTTTATTGCTAATATGATTTAATTTAATAGAAGTGAACACCGGGATAGGAGAAAGTAGATTAAAAATGCTTTTAAAATAAAACGAACGGGCCTACCTGAATCAAATTTTTATGGGACCAATTCGAAACTATTCCACGTCAAACAAAAGAAGAGTTACGTAAATCGGTTCAGAAACCTCGGAGAAATCGGTGTACATATATAAAAAAAATATACCGCCCAAATTGAGAACCTCTTCGTATATTTGAACTCCGATAAAAATAAATTTTTCGTTACACATATTAAGTGTACAAATGAATAAAAAAATAATACCTGTATCATTATCAATAATACGTTTCTGAATAGCCACGGAAATTCATTTGTTATTGGCTAAGTAATCGCATACCAAGCATTAAAGAAACATACGGATGCATTGAAAACCTTCTAGAAGTCGTCTAAAATAAGAACAATTTTAATCAGTAACAGTTTTAGTTTTCATTTGTGTCGTCACTGTTATTTTTTTCTTAGAAGTTTGTGTCTAAATTTTGTCAATAGTTTTACAAACAAAACGCTGAAGTTCTTATGTAATGAATGAATGAAATTGAATGTTGTAAATTTATTTACCACTTTAATTAAAATTATGACCTGTGAACTGTGAATTTACAATTTTAAAGTGCAAAAAAATAAATTCTTAAAAATAAATTAAACGCCCATAAAGTACTTCCTACAATAAATGTCAAATCTAGGTATCTTAGAATTTTACTGTAGTATCTTCACGCCCATATCCCCGGAGATGCAGGCAGAGGACAGCTGAGGCACCCACGACTTGTCGAAGACACTAAGTCCCACAAAGTCATAGGTGGCGAGGCTTTAGCCAACCGGGCACACATCCAATCCCGGGCAACATTATTTTTATTAGAAAATTAAAAACACACTTTTTCTAATTTATCCGTTGCCCAACCCACGGAACCCGGGACCTCAAGCAGTCAAGTCCGTCAGCACGCCCGTGTGCACCCAAGATCAGATCAAGGTGCTTTAGTCCCACTTCCTGATAGGTGGCTAACCTATATACCTCTCTGGGGGAGTTCTGCCGATGTAAATACTACATTTATTTTACAAGAGACCCATAAGGGCAATTTATAACTTAGGCCTAAGAGTTTCTCTGAGAGAAAAATTAAAAGAAATCAAAATTCTAACTGTAGCATCCCAGTATATCTTTGAAATTTTAATGTGTTTTCACAGAAATTCAAGTTAATTTAAAAGAAATTGTTAAATACATTGTGTCAATACAAGGAATAAAAATAATCTTGCTGTGCATATGTTTCGTCTCCACAGAGTAAGTCATTCTTTCATGGGCCAATGTATACAGTTCTACAATAAACTTCCCAATTTTATGAAAGAACTTCCAATTAATAAAAAAAAGTATTTCAATTAATAAATTTAAGAAATGTGTTATTTAATTAATTATTGTATACATATTTTGAAATAAGAGAAAAAAGACAAGCCCAATAAGTTTCTTGCCGGATCTTCTCAGTGTGAAGCCGCGTTCCGATTCGGTGGTAGATTTATTATTATATAGACGCGTCACAAGTGCCTCTTGTAGGTAAAATAAAAAATGAATTTGAATATAGTCTAATCTACTAACTAATCCAATTCCGAAATACGATTTTTTATCAGAAAATTGAAAAAAACATTTTTATTGCCGGACCCTGGAATTGAACCCAGATCTCACATAAGCAATGCCAAAACCGGAATTCTACACCACAGTGGCAATAATACTTACTATAAATAGGAAAAGTGAAAGAGTGGTAACAATTATAACGTATCAGAAACTTAACATCTGCCATTTTTCTGACATAAGAGTACTTATCTTCAATTTTCGAATCTCCGCCGCTAGATCTTCGGCGAGCTGATAATAGGATGAAGTGTATTTTGTAATAAATTTTGGTATATTAGAAAATGTATTAAAAATGAGTTGAATAAAAAATCTGAGTCAGGATTTTTTTCTTTCTTTAAAACAATTCTTCATTAAATATGAATAATATTTAAATAATAAGAAAGTGTTATCCCGACTTAAAGTGTAAGACGTGTGTATGTTTAAAAGTTTTCCCCGTGTTGGTCTGGGCTCCTTCGCAGAATAGACCATCTGCCTTCCTGCCAGGCAGCTCGTAAAAGGCGAGCTTAGGCTTAACTTCACTAACACGGTGACACCCTACTAGGTGGTAGAGTTTCGCAACAATTCGCACGGATTGGTACCACCGCCTTACCTATTTCTGCCGCCATAATGTCCAACGCTTGGCGTTGACGTGTTCCGGTTCGGAGGGCAAGGTAGCCGGTAAACTTACTTTTGCTCGAGGTCTAACATAGCGGCCTCAGGTTGGCATCGCACCATTACCACCTTTGGTGTTTCTAGGGGATGGGAATTTCTTATCATTAGGATATCCGCCCGCTTGTTTGCATTCTATTATCATAAAAAAAAGGTTAGATTGAGGTTAGGTTGTGTTGGTTAGCTGAGTTGCCAGGTATAAACAGGTATGTCGATGGCAGTTGCTGTCAGTGGATTCGATAATAGAGAAAAAAACATATGCTCTGTTGCAAACATATTGAAATCTATCAATAAGTAACATAAAAAAGAATTGCTAAATGTGTTGGTAAGCGCATAACTTCCAAACGACTGAACTAATTTGGCTAATAATTTTTTGTTGTGTTAGTTATTTTCAGAAAACGGTTCCTATGAAGAGAAAAATCGGAAAATTGCCGGAAAAATGGGAAACACAGTACTTTATTTTCCCCATACAAACTGAAACGGTTGAACAAATTTAGCCGGGACAGCTAGTATATCACTACACAGTATAAAACAAAGTCGTTTCCTCTGTCCCTATGTCCCTTTAAATGCTTACATCTTTCAAACTACGCAACGGATTTTGATGTGTTTGTTTTAAATAGATAAAATGATTGAATAGAAAGGTTTATGTGTATATTTCATAACCGTGCGAAGCCGGGGCTGGTTGCTACTTTTATATAAAAACTAGCTGATCCGGCAGACGTTGTTTTGACAAATAACTAATTAAATGGCGATTGATCAGTTATCGACCCGGGATAAAAAATATTAAATTACTAAAATGACTATTTAAAAATAGGGGTTGGTGATAAAAGGGTGAAAATTTAGGGCTGTATGTACTTTTATATGCTGTATCATAAAAAATAAAAACAAAAATGTTGTCTGAAAATTACAAAAAAAAATTTAGGGGTGGACCACCCTTACCATTTAGGGGGATGGAAAATAGATGTTGGCCGATTCTCAGACCTACTCGAAATGCTCACAAGATTTCGTGGGAATCGGTCAAGCCGTTTCGGAGGAGTTCAAGTTCGAACCCCATGACACGAGAATTTTATATATAAGATGAATCTCCATTTCGCGAATTCGCGTCACACCTAATCGGATGAATCAATATTGCGATGAATCAGGAAAATTTCAGGAAAAATGGGAAAAACAACGCTTTAATTCATAAAAACTATTAGTAGCTGTTAATGTTAAGCGATACTAGTCGGCTAGTAATATACAATTTAAAATACTTCGTCCAGGAATTTTTTAGGCAACACATTTGAAATATGATTTCTGACACACTAAACTTATTATAAAATATGTTTCATTTTATTATCAGCTCGGTGTAGTTCAATGTAAGTTTAGATCTTCTACTATATCTAATGTTAAACTGAGCCAACTACCATAGGTAGTCGTTAAATTAGCGGCTAGTCTCTACTAAATGGCGCCGTTCAACTAGCAGCTTGAAAAATATTCAGTGATAGTAAGTAGTGAATTTATGGATAAACTAACACAGATATAATATTAACATAACATATACATATGTATAGGTACATATAACATATACATAAGATATGAATAGATAAGATTGTTATTATCCTATCGCCAACCGGGCAACATTTTTTTACTAGGAAATTGGAAATACCACATTTTCTTTTGTTGCCCGACCTGGGATACGAATGAAGTCAAGTCCAACACTTGGACCGCCGGACCACAAAGGCGATTATGCTTATTAAGTAGTAAAAGGTTAGTTTAATTTTTAATGTCTATTTAAATTTTTAAGGGACCTCATGATAAGAACTTATAAATGAAAAAAAACTGATCATAACTGAACTACGTAGTGCAAGCTTTGAGAAAACTTAAATGTGTTAAAGAAAATTTTTTGTTTGTTAAAGAAAATATACCTTCGTTCGTGAGTAGATATTTAAAAAAAATATAATACTCAATTTCACTTCAGATATTATTGTATAGACTATAGATGATAGTGATAATGAAACAATGGTGACAATTATAATGTAACAATATCTTATCACTGTTGTTTGTCAGAAGATATTTTTAACCGAAAACATTTTTTTTGTATATAAAGTAGCTTAGATACTTTCGAGATGCCATCGCTGCAACTAAATCTATATCTGACGATAAAATCCTAGGAAAATATAAGTCAGTTTTTTTAGTTTTAAGGTAAATGCAGTTTATTTTCATTATTTGTTCACAATCTTTATCATAAATCTTTGTAAGAAGAAAGAAATGAAAATAAGTGAAGTGGGTTGGCGATACCTGCAAATTTGCAATGGGTCGGTAATACTACGCTTAAACTAAACTGTATATAGTGAATAGTGAAGTAAGGGTTAGAAACAAACAAATAATAATGCTTAATCCGACCCATTATCGGGATACGGAGTTCATTCACTGTCGCGCATTCCCGAGTTTTAACGGTGCTGGCCACTTATTACAAGAGGCTATATTCAAAGTAGGGCCAAGGAGCTAAGTAACTCTCTTTTTTATTATTTGTGGTTCCGTATGCCTAATGTGACCATCATTTTCGTTTCTTAACAGGCCATCGGTTGTTTTCGTAACTGATCAGCGCGTTATGAATAATGAATACCTGTAATAGGTACATACCGTAACACAATATTGTGAAAATTTTCTCCCATAAATTTCGACGCACACAAGTGTTAGTGTATACTCCAGGTTATTCAAGTTTTTTGAAGTGAAAACTTCTTTCTGGAATGGGTAAAAACTTCTAAACTCGTGTCAGGACGTAAGACGAAAATTCTTAAGACGGCGCAGGGCGCTTGCGCGAATGTTCCTGTTGTCATGTTTGTCTGCGAATGAATATTGTATTCTACCACATAAATGATATTACTGTCATACTAATAAATAAAGCAATTCGTGTTAAATTATTTTCTTAGCCATTACAAAATATCAATAATGCACAATGTTAATATTCAAGTGTTCACTTCTGCTGGTACTCCCGGAGTGCAACCCGTCGTTATTTTTTTTACTCGTGAGTGTATGAGCCAGAAATTATGGGACAGTTTCTTTTAAAAAAAATGTGTACCTACTTAAGCAGTTTTTTTTTAATTTAAAAAAAAAATGTTAGTATTAAGAGCCTTTTAATATTGTAGTCTATTAATATTAAAAATAAGTTAAAAATTAATGCTGTAGATACATTTGTTCGATCAGGGAACCCGAATATTTCTGGTACCCACCAACGACGAGCATCAATCTAGTATGCTAAAGCGTACCAGTACTCCACAGTTTTTTACTCTTTCTGATTATTAGGCCACATTAAAATGTCAGTCAGTGAATGTCAAACTTTTAAATAATAAAAATATTTTTAATTTTTATGTGTATTTCACAACCCAAGAAGTTAAATGTGACCACCTGTTTGGCAACGCATTATTTACAACTATAGTTTAAAGTTGTATGTTTTTGCCTTCCCAGAAAATATGTGTCATTTTTGCATGAGATTTGGAAATCACATTCTATATGTTTGGAAAAGGCTAAAATCATTTAACAATGAAGATTTTTTGTAATTAACTAATACATTAAGGTCAAATAAAAAAAATAATTGAAATATTTCCACAAATGAAAGTTACGAGAATTCAAAGTCGTGTTGCTTCACTTGGATAATCTGAATCATACCTGCATCTTATTATTAGTTATTAATTTGTTTTAATATTTTTACACACTTCACAATTTTAATTAACGTAAGTACTAGTACCTAAGTCACATAGTTCTTCATTATGACCTTTGTACTTCACCTAATATATTATTATAACGTAAGTAAGTATCTTCACGCCCATATCCCTGAAAGGGTAGCCAGAGGCACAACCAGAGCACCTACGACTAGCCGAAGACACTAAGTCCCACAACGTGATAGGTGGTAATCCTATCGCCAACCGGGCAACATTTTTTTACTAGGAAATTGGAAATACCACATTTCCTTTTGTTGCCCGACCTGGGATACGAACCTGGGACCTCATGAAGTCAAGTCCAACACTTGGACCGCCGGACCACAGAGGCGATTATGCTTATTAAGTAGTAAAAGGTTAGTTTAGTTTTAAATGTTTATTTAAATTTTTAAGGGACCTCATGATAAGAATTTATAAATGAAAAAAAAAACTGATCATAACTGAACTACGTAGTGCAAGCTTTGAGAAAACTTAAATGTGTTAAAGAAAAGATCCTTTTTAAATGATACAGTCCTTTTTTAAAAGTTGAATACAAGTACTGGCCCAGTATATACTACATAAGAGAATAACATTATTTTTGATATCTTATTGTTAGATTTGTAAACGTACATTATAATGTTGTGATTTTGAAAACATTTTAAAATAGGTACAATAAATAACAAAAACTTTGAGTATCACTGCATTTAAGAAGAGGACTCTTTGAGATTTATTATATACAAGAAAGGAAGGGTCGGACGTGTAGCGGGATATATTAGAAAGTCGGCTTATCTGAGAATTTTTTATGTTACGGTAAATCAGGCACCGAACCTCAGGCTCCCGCTCGACATCCCGGTAACGACCACGGAACAGACAGGATAAATAACATTATAATTAAAACCATTTGTTCTGTTGTAGATGTCAAGATAATTGTGATTTACATTAACCCTTCAATTACAAACGTTGAGTCAGTCAAGTGATTTGCGTACTGTTTTAATAAACAAGGACCCGTTTTGATCCTTGTGGGCGTGCACTTATAAGATATATTATTTCTGGGTTTCGGTCTTTAATCTATTAGTTCCAGTAATTATTAGCACAAGTAGAGGCATCTACACTCCCTTATACCCAAAGAAGAAGGCAGATGTGCACAGCACCCACGACTAGCCGAAGTCACTAAGTCCCGCAATGTGATAGCTGGCGAGTGTTTTAATTAAAAATTGTTTTAAGTAGAAAACATTTTATGTATGTGGCTCCGCCCGGAAATTGAATGAAGCTAATAAAGTCAAGACTAAAACCAGAACGCTAGAGGCCATTATAATTATTAGAATATTTGATAAAACCCATATTACAACAACAATTTGCTTTTAATAGGTGGTATTTGTCACAAGTCTAATAATTTCTTTAATAATTAAAATTCGTTTAATTATATGAAATAAGTCCTGATTTTCGTTTTGATTCTTAGGTAATAATAAAGGACGGTTGTAGTTTTTAACCGACTTGGAAAAAGGTGGGGCTATACCTTCGATTATATCTCTTTGCATATATCCTTATATTGGAATCGTTAATTAGCATCCATAACACAAGCAATTCATATTTACTAACCCCAAAGGTTAAATTCAATTTATGTACTTTTTCTTGGTTATTTATTAAGTACTTTCACACCCACATCCCCGAAGTGGTAGGGTTTCACACCCACACCAGGGCACCCATGACTAGTTGAAAACACTAATCCCACAGTGTGATAGGTGGCAAGCCTATCTTCAAACCGGGCACACATCTAATCCCGAGCAACGTTAATTTTCTTTAGAAAATTGAAAACAAACATTTTCTAATTTTTTTATTGCCTTGTCCAACCTGGGGATCGAACCCAGGACCTCATGAGTCAAGTTCGGACCTGTAGACCACAGAGGCGATAGAATTATTTATTATTTTTTTATTTACATGTCATATACTTATTAATGGTTTAAATTTAATTGCTATAATTATTTTCGGAAAACCCTGGAATATATTCATAATCTTTGAATAAAAACAGTTCTTCACACAAACAACTGACTACTTATCGAATCCCAATTGCATCGATGTCTATATGTATACAAACACCCTGATCAACACAAACAAAACACTTAAAATATAAGCTAGCTAAACTGCCATCTAGTGCTACGTTTTGCAAGCTACTAGCAGTTTGCAAAAGTGATTGACATATACGTGTGATGATATTTACGTAGTCGTCTAGATGGTGTTAATATTTTTTTTAGTAGAATTGAAAATAATGCTCTCAATATTTAAAATTTATTTGCGTCAAATCACGTATTTGTTAGTTAAACCATTCTCGAACTCAACCCTCAATAGCAGATATTTTTGCTTTTTCTCGTTAGATCTACAAGTCTACAAAGCATAGAATTTCATCCATTTTGTTCCAAGTCTTTAAGATTTCTAGACTAATTTATATAATTTAAATCAAAAAATAAATCCGTAATTATTTCATGAAAACCGCTAATCGCTAAAAAATCGTTATGCATTCAGAAGTGTTTCAAAATTTTTAAACTGTTATCAGGAACAAGAAGCAAATAATTTCATTCATTTATAAATTATTTTACGATTTTCCGTTTTTTAATATGTTTCGGCGTTCCGAAAAACTGCTTTCCAATTGGGATCACATTTTTAATATTAAGAAAAAAGTATGTTACTATAATATATAATATTATACTTATAGACTTACATATACTTATATATACTTAAAGAATGGGGGTTTAAAATAACTCCTAGACTAGGATGTGCGTCCTGAGAAGATTTTGAATCTAATACATTTTTTTTGTCTTCATAACCAGAAACTTCATAAAGCAACGACAAGAGCAGCCCTCATATTAATAAACAAATATACTTTATATATATAATAACTTTAATCTGCCTCTAAAAAGGTTTCGAAACAAGCTATTTGAATTAGTATTATTAAAAAAACTTATTATAGTATAAACACTATTTTGGCTAAAATGTCTTATTGAAATGTTTTTCTTGATTTAAATGTCATAGCATAGAAATATATCTTGGTTGACGAGGAGTTTGTTTAGCCGTTTCTTATCTTGGCTGGCTAGGCTTAGAAACGGTGACAGTTCAAGGTAGATAGGGTTCATCCTGGTTGCCGAGGTGTTTGTTTTGCTGTTTATTCTCCTGATAGCTAGGTTTGGAAAGGGTTTTTTGTAGTTTTTGGTTATTAACAGGAGAAAACAGGAAGGTTCATAAAAATACAAAAGCTGGCAAAGTTACATTGAAAATAGGAAAAACTTATTTTTTTCCATAGTAAATAATAGTAGATGCTAATGTTAGGCTAGTATCTTATAAATCCAAGTAATCATTTTGAATAAGTTTAAAAATTTTTGCACTTCACTATGTGGAAGAATATATTGGTACCAACAAATGTTTTTGTAACAACTTCTAACACATATTCAGTAGATGAAAATATTTCATTTCATTTCATTTTATTTCAAAGTTTATTTGACATTATATACTATCTATTATATAGTTATAGTTACACCGTATATAAACTTAAAGCTTAGAATACTCAAAAAACTTATGAGTGCTTCATGTCTATTAATATGATGGTAAATGTTTGTCTACGTTTTAGTTAAAACTTTTTAAATCGCACTTCCGCGGTGGAAAACACCTCCAGTTTTAGTTTTCCTTAATCTTATACCTTTTAATGAGCAATTGTTGTATATATGTAATTGGAATCTCGGAATCGGCTCCAACGATTTTCATGAAATTTAGTATGTAGGGAGTTTCGGGGGCGATAAATTGATCTAGCTAGGAATCATTAAAAAAAATACCGATCGGCCATCCAGATATTAGTTATGACATGTGATAATTTAAGAGGTATATTATTCACATTTTATGAGACGGCCTAGAAGCCTCCATTCTTTAATATATTATATACTAGACTAGAGCAACGGTAGCCGCTTACCATTAAGTGGCTTGAATGTCAGGGAGCGGGAAAGAAGATATAGACTATCTATTCTACATACAAACAAATATGATACAATAATTCTTCATCGTGCAGCAAATACAGTATCTAAAAAATACATCAAATACTTAATAACCCTAAAATAAAGCCCTGTAAAGCAACAGAAATAACAACATGGACATGTTAAACGTATAACATCCCTCGCTTTCCATTTTTTTTATAAATAAAACTTATAAACTGGATACACAAAGGCGGCCTTATCGCCGTGTGAGCAAACTCTTCCAGACCACCTGATGGTGTTGAGCAAGATTCAAAAGAAATTGTGCAAAGTTGCTTTCAAAAGCATGAAAAAGAATGCACCTGTTGCTACAACGTTCTGAAATCACATTCAATCGTTGAATTTAAAGTTCATTCCAAATGGGAAGTAATTCCATTTCATAATCCATACAATTCCATTATAAAAAGACGTTACTATAACGTAATCGGTGGACAAATGGCTACCGTCAAAGAGTTTTAAAGAAACGTAGCTTAATTAATTGAAATACTCTTAAGAGATGAGATGTCATAATTTAAAATAAACTGCCATTTGTAGACGCTCGATGGGATATCATGGGTATATGGAGAATGGGCGAGCTTGGTCGAGCCACCCACAAAGAAGGATCGATATGGTCACCATAGTAATACAAAAATCAGGATATGTAAACATTGTATAATGCATATTTAGTTATAAACGAAGAAGTATTTTATATTTTAAAAAAAATATATGCTTATAAACTATCAAACAGAAAGCCCGGTGAAGTTGTAAATACCGCGAGGTTGGCGACACATTAGCAATTCAAAAAAAAAAGATTAAACGAAATTAATTACATTTTTTGCTTAAAGTTACTTGATTTTACAGTATCGGGCATAAATTAGATATTATTCAAAATTAGTCATAAGTCATAGAAGGTCAAGTCTCAAAATATGATAGTCTCCTTCGAAAATTGAATCAGAGGGAGCCAGAGCACTCAAATTAGATATGTACACTACCTCTTGGCCATTTCTCCAACTGTATGTTTGTCTGTCTGTGGCTGATAACTTCTAAACGAAAGGACTGATTTCAATACGCATTGTTTTTGTTTGAAAGCTGTCGCGATCGCGATAGTTCTTAATTATGGTGATTGCTAAGTTATTTCTTTAATTTTTGGATTACTGTAACAAACTTTATGGTCACCTCAGTAGTAGAGATGTAACTGATCTCGAAGATCTCAACGCGAGGCATCCGGATTTTAAGATATCCAACGGTCACTTATGTAGACTAATTTCGAAAGTACGCCTCACTTATAAGAAAAAAAGGATTGGTATAAAATTGTGTTACTAAAATGTCTTTTTTTAATGTCAAATATAAATAGAATGTTCGATGAATAGAAGCTGTAGTTGTTTTTTAATTGATGTCTGCGAAGTTAATTAAGAATCAAACTTTTCTGACAACGAAAAATAGTACAACGTAATCGACTTATACATAGAAACATATATCTTCACGACAATTTCCTAACGGGATAAGCAGAGAATACAAAGTGCTAAGTGTCGAGTACGGGCGATCCCTAAAGATTTGCCTATTTTCCACCTCATTCAGAACTCTTTTATATCTATTTGATGCCTTTAATACAGCATCGCTCAATTTCTTGCAGATTCTGATTATTAGCGATGATTCCCCCGTGTTGGTCCGGGCTTTTTTGCAGAATACAACAACTGCCTTCCTGCCAGGCAGCTCGTAAAAGTTGCCTTGCCGTTGATGTGTTCCGGTTTAGAGGATTAGGTCTGGTAAGTACCTTACTAAGTAACGTTACTTTTGCTCGACGGCTAACATCCCAGCCTCAGGTTCGCAACGCACCATTACCACCTTTGGTGTCTCTAGGCGGCGTGAATTTCTTACCATCTGGAAATCCGTCTGCTTGTTTGCCTTCCAATATCATAACAAAAAGTGTTAACACCCAGATCCAGAAATACAAAGTATATTTTCATCACACAAAGGTATGTACATCCGTTGAGAATTGACCCCCAACGAAATGAATTAAAGGCCAACGAGGCGTTACTTTATGGTGTCTATAGGCCATAGTTGTCTGTTACCATCAGGAGAACAGTGTGTTTATTTGCTGTCTTAAAGTAATAGATAAAGCTTGCTTATTTGTTCCTACTCCTGGCTTAAGAAAAAATACATATTATAATAGCTCTATTACGACACAGTAGATTATATACCACAAATAGCTATGCCCGCGTCTTCGTCCGGGTGGATTTAATGAAAAATATTAAAATAAAAGTAGCCTAATTTGTTCTTTGTAATATACAAGAGTCTCATCAACACCGGTCCAGTCGTTTCCGAGATAAATCGGACAAGCAGACGGATTTCGTGATGGTAAGAAATTCACGCTGCCTAGAGACAACATAGGTGGTAATGGTGCGTTGCCAACCTGAGGCCAAGATATAAGACCTCGAGCAAAAGTAAGTTTACCGGCTACCTTACCCTCCGAACCGAAACACGTCAACGGCAAGCACTGACGTTATGACGGCAGGAATAGGTAAGGCGGTAGTACCAATCCGCGCGAGTTGCTGCGAAACTCTACCACCTAGTAGGATGTCACGGTGTTACTGACGATAAGCCTATGCTCGCCTTTTACGAGCTGCCTGGCAGGAAGGCAGTTGATCTATTTTGCAAAGGAGCCCGGACCAACACAGGCAAAAGAAGAAAAAAGACATGACGAATTTGTAAAGGTTCCATTGTTTGCCATTTGGCTACGGAACCTTAATACGGTAAATAGTTGTGTTTGAGACCCACCCTAATAAAAAAGAAGTTTTTGTGGGGACAAGGTAACATGAAAGTTAATATCAGATCGCCAGCCAGTGGTCTGTGACGATCATTCATCTTGAAACACTGAGTTTCCTGTTCAGAAGGTCAATGAAGTAACTGATATCCGTTTCTCTAATACAAAAAATATTTATACAGTACTGGCCTTATGCTGGTCAAAGTCAGGGTAGAGCAAGAATTTACTTTTAAACGGTGCCTTTTTATCTCAATTAAAAATAAATTTACACACAAACATTCGTATCTTCAAGCTAAACCCTTGAGGGCTAGGCAAAGGATAACGAGAGCCATGTGTCACAGTTCCTGCAGATTTGCCTATTTTTTACAGATTCTGATAATTAGTGATGATTCGTGTTGGCCTGGATTCCTTTGCAGAATAGACCGTCTGCCTTCATGTACGGCAGCTCGTAAAAGGCGAGCTTTGGCTTACCGTCACTAACACTGTGACATCTGACTAGGTGGTAGAGTCTCGCAGTGGCTCGTCCGGATTGGTACCACCGACTTACCCCTTCCTACTGCCATAACGTCAGTGCTTGCAATGTTCCAGTTCGGAGGATAAGGTAGCCGATAAACTTACTTTTGCTCGAGGTTTAACATCCCGACCTCAGATTGGCAACGCACCATTAAGACCTTTGGTGTCTCTAGGTGACGAGAATTTCTTACCATCAGGAAATCTGTCTGCTTGTTTGACTTCCAATACCATAAAAAAAATTCCTCCACACTCTTTAGTTTTTCATACCAACATGCCGTTTTCGGAGACTCTTGACAACCACCCTTAGACGATATCCGAGCGATTATCGTGAAATATTAAACTAGGTCTCCCTGGATACCTACACCCATCCATATTCTCATGATCGGTCCTACAAAGCAAGTTTTAACACACTTAAGTACTTGAGTACAAAGAAAATAGGTTAAAGTCTTGGTAGCCGGGGAGTTTGTTTTGCAGTTTGTTCACCTGACTGACTAAGTTTCGAAATGGTGGTAGACTACAGTAAATAGGGTAAAATTTAATTAGAGTTTTAAAATGTTTGGGAATAAATAATTAAGCTGGTTATAAATATAAGTTTGCTTAAAAGTTAAATTATATACATTTAAATACTATTTTTTATAAATATTAAAATATTTGCACACCAAAATATGGTAGAATATGTTGACATACTTAAACATTTTTGTAACATCTCATTAACACACATATTCCGCAAATAAATAAAAATAACTACGTTACTTAAAAACGACTTCAAAACCAATAAGTAAAAAATAATCAAGATTTATTATTAATTATATACTACAGATAACTTATATGTGCTATTTACTAATAGATTTGAAGTCGGTGCCAATCCAATTTAATACTTACTAGTACTATTTAATATACTCGGTATTACTAGTTTAAGGCTTGGCACCGACTGCAAACATATTTGTAAATAGCACATATAAAAGTAATACGTAGTATAATAATTAATATTAAATCTTGATTATTTTTCACTTTTTAGTTTTGAACTCGGCTTTAATTAACGTATTTATTTTTATTTAATAGGTTTTAGTTTATTGCTGATATGATTAAATTTAATAAAAATAAACATCGGGATAGATGAAAATAGGTAAAAAATGCTCATAAAATAAAAACTATTCCGCAACAAACAAAAAACGAATTACATAAATCGGTCAGAAACCACGGAGAAATCGGTGTACATACATAAAAAAATATACCAGCCGAATTGATAAATTACTTGTTTTTTTAACTCGGTTAATAAATTTCATTTATATTATCATTTTACGTAATTAAAACTTAAAACACAATATTCTAGTCACATGCTTACAATGTAAGTTGTTATTATGACTGAAGGATATATTTCACATGTAGCACTATTCATTGCGATTCATACATATCTACTAGCCGATCCAGCAAACTTCGTATCGCTTGAAAGCTCTACTACATAATATTTGATGCTCCGACAGTAGCGCAGTCTGTCGGATCCAATGTAAAACCTTCCAAAATCAACAACTACTTATAAATAAAAAAAAAAATAAAAAAAAAATTCCAGTGGGCCAAATTGTGAACCTAAACCATTCTCGAATCCTCTTGAACACACATTTTTTTCTATTAAAATCGGTCTAGTCGTCTAGGAGTTCAGTAACATACATACGCAAACAAGAAATATATATAAAGATTTATATGTTGATTATAATCAGATCCGTAATTATCATGATTAGTAAAATATAAGCGAAGTAAGAATGCAAAAACTCCAACTATTTAATTAGGTTCTACGTCAGACAGGCACTGCAGTTTATCGCCTGACAATGGGTTGAATGCTTCTTTTCAGCACCACCGGTCCACAGAGAAATCAATGCCGCCTAGAGGCACCGAAGGTGGTAATGGAGCGTTGCCAACCAGAGGCCGGGATGTTAGGCCTCGAGCAAAAGTAAGTTTACCGGTTATCTTACCCTCCGAACCGAAACACGACAACGGCAAGCATTGGACGTTATGACGACAGGAATAGTTAGGGCGGTGAGAACAATACGGGTCGCTGCGAAACTCTACCACCTAGTGAGGTGTCACGGTTTTAGTGACAGTAAGCCTATTCTCTCATTTTACGAGCTGCCTGGCAGCAAGACAAATGGTCTATTCTGCCAAGGAACCCGGACCAACACGGGGAGAAAGTTTAAAATGGGTTGCTTAAAAAAATCCTGGATAGAATATTTTCACTTATTTTTAAAAAAAAAATGTTCATTGTTCCGATTGTTTTTGCAGATAACCCTACATCAGCGTGTTCGCAGTAAAACAGCCCTTACGTTGATATGCTTTTTTTCTATTATCCAATCAAGCGAAAGTAACTGGCATGGACATATCTGTTTATACCTGACAACCCAGGCAAATAACAGTCGACCCAACTTCTGCACATTCATACGTCTTATACTTTAACGGCCAATATTAATAATCAATCCTGATCCAAAACTAAAAAGTAAAAAGTAATGCAAAACTAGCTGTCCAAGATTGATATTTTGATCCATTTTTATGTTATCTGTGGTAAGGATAAATATGGCAATTAGGTATAGAATATGCCGGCGGATAAGCAGCTATCTAGATGGCTTGAAATTCATCTTTAGAGATACATTATTAACATTGGCCGTACGTCAGGTTTTTAAACTCGACTTTATTTTCTTATAAGTATGTAGTATTACGATACATAAAAATTCTGTCCTTTTGCCAAAAAATCCTATTGCAAGCAAACCCAATTTCCAAAAAAATGTAAATCTTATCTTAATATAAATTACGTGTCACGTTGTTTGTCCGCGATGGACTCCAAAACTACTTAACCAATTTGAATCAAATTTGTACACCGTCAGTAGTTTGATCTAACTTGAAAGATAGGATAGCTTACATCTCAATTTATGATCAAAAAAATTGCCATCCGAACGAAGCCGAAAGAGGCAACTACTTTAATATAAAATATGTTTGCCAGCTCAGTGAAGGTCGACTAAGGTTCGGATCTTAGACTATAATACTAGTAACTTCATGATTTCGACTCTCAAAAGAGCCCGTTAGCACCGAATAAGTATTAGTTATTATGTCGGACACACCGTACGTAGAAAGCGGATATAAAAATTATCGTGACAATGTGCAATTCAGAAATAAAACAATTTTCAATTAGATACAAATAGGACTGTATAACTTTCTAATTTATATAAATACTAAGCCAAAATCTTTTTAGGAGTTGACGTGTGACACGGTCTATTTGACCTGAAAGAAGCTTCTTAATAAAATATAAGCAAAGCAATAAAACGTACACACGAAAACACCGCCTTCTTCGCCTCTGTGGTCTATCGGTCCAGGTGTTGGACTTCACTTCTTCAGGTCCCCGGTCGGGCAAAAAACAAAAAAGTGGGTTTTCCAATTTTCTAATAAAAAAATGTTGTTCGGGATTGGATGTGTGCCCGGTTGTCGATAACCTTGCCACCTATTACATTGTGGGACTTAGTGTCTTCAGCTAGTCGTGGGTGTCCTGGTTGCACCTCCACCTACCACTTCGGGGCTTGACAGCTGTAAACCTCTAACGTCTAGGGTGTCTCTTGGTTACGGCTATCTCTTATAGCCGTACGTTTGTTAGTTGCCACAAAACGGATTATCCGTCTACATGCCCGTCTGCCCGTCCGTCAGTATGTAATAGTCATTTATTCCCAAACTATTGGAACTCCTCAGTTAAAACTTGGAAGGTATTCTGTAAGCTCTTTACTACTCTGACTATAACGAATGTCTTCATCAGTCATCAGCAAGTCTGACTCGCACGTTTTAACCCCCGGCGGAATAGGAGTGCCATAAGTTTGACGTGTTTGTTTGTGTGCGTGTATGTGTACACCTGTGGCATAATCACCTGTGAGCGATTCCGTATAGAACTTTTTTGTTTGAAAGCTGACGTCATTAAAGTAGTTACCTTACCCTTACCTTACATTTGGACTGGAACATGGCATTGTCACTATGGCGGTACGAATAGGTAACGCAGCGGATCAGTATTCGGGCAATATGCTACACAGTACTTAACCACCAGTGGTCTCGTTAGTGATGATACATTTTGCCTTTGCTTTAGTCTATCCTACACAGAGATCCCAGACCAACACGTTATATTAGGTGTTCTTAAAAAAATAGTTTTAGGATTATTATTAGGAAAAATAAGAATCATATATGTCATAATGTATGTTAAATCACTTCATAGTATAAAACAAAGTCGCTACCACTGTCCCTATGTCTCTTTGTATGCTTAAATCTTTAAAACTATGCAACGGATTTTGATGCGGTTTTTTTAATAGATAAAGTGATTGAAGAGGAAGGTTTATGTATATATTTCATAACCGCGCGAAGCCGGGACGGGGCGCTGATAAGTTATAACATTCACCTGTGGCCAGTCCAGTTCCGGTGTAGAATCGTAGTCTAGGGTTCGATTCCGGACAACTTAAAATATTTTTTTTATTTTCTTAAACAACGTTCTACCTAGTAGTACTTGTTTGCTAGGATTCTCATTTTTACGTGGTTTTAGTAACCCTGATTGTACCTCTGTCTACCTCTATAAGGATACGACGGTTAAGATACTGACTTTAAAAAATAAATTATAAACACTATAAATCGTAAAAGAACTCTGTAGATGTTATTTCAGAAAAAACCGTCCAAGTGCGAGTCGGACGCGCGCACGAACGGTTCCGTGCTCACCCATAATAGAAAATCACGTTTGTTGTATTAGAGCCCCCCTTTGATATTTAGTTTATTGTTATTGAAAGCGTTTACCTGTTACCGTTTTTAATATTCCGAAAAAATGCGAAAAAACACATATATTTTACGTATATTTTATTTTTAAAATTTTTAATATTTGTTGTTATAGCGGCAACGGAAATACATAATTTGTAAAAATTTTAGTTTTCTAGCTATCACGGTTTATGAGACAGACAGACAGCGGAGGCTTAGTAATAGGGTCCGCTCTAACCCTTTCAGTACAGATTCCTAAAAAAACTACTGGTATCGATGCTTAACACAGGACAACAAATATTCGAGAATGAGAATGGGAAATTATTTATCAGGCATGGAAATTCTTGTGACGAGTCTATATAAATCTTAAAACTATTACCTTATCAGAGCGTGAGTATAAGACTATATCAAAATTGTAAGCTCATAAAATTGCAAAAAACACAATTTCTATTTCATTACCACGTCGCGTTTGATAACTCCTTTTTCATAGCTCCGAGACGGTCCGAAAGTTCATTACCATCATTAAGTATAACTAAAAACCTCTAGTCTGATCTTTTAAAATTTAAATGGAACCATCTCAGAATCGTGGCCTACTTTTCAGAAAAATAACAACCAAAGTCCCGTTTCTACCCGTTTTTAAATCTAATAATTCGTGTTACAAACATTTAAAAAAAGAAAAATACAATTCAATTGATACCTAATCACCTCTTTTTAGAATCGGTCAAAACGGCACAAATAATCGTCATAGTGGGTTCACATCTTCTATTCGAGAGCCCTTTTACTTTTGCTATCAATATCAAGCTGTGTCGTTCTGCAGCAAAAGTGAGAGTAGGCTGCTACACCAGCGACATCAATTAAGTTTTTGCTTGCAACAACTATTACAGGCTTTTTGACAGATGTCGTTCTTTTAAGCTTGTTTTAAAGTGAGCATCTGCCATTTGTCAAATGTTTCAATTAATTTGCATCTAGCTATTACCCGATTTTGCAACATTCTTAAACTATGTAATTATCTATAATTATGCAAAATTAGTGAAGTACCTTCACGTCCATAGCACCGAAGATGTAGGCCGAGGTACAACCAGAATACTAAACGAAGATAATAACTCCCACAATGTAATAGGTGGCAAGTCTATCGCCAACCGGGCTCATTCATTCAATCTCAGGCGACGTTATTTTTATTAGAAAATTGAAAATACAAATTTTTGTTGCCCCAACCCGAGGATCGAACCAGTGATCTCCAGAAGTCAAGTCCAAAGTAGTTTTCACTTGAAAACTTGCATTCTCATTTATAATATTAGTAGGGATAAGTCACAAATCGTCAATCAGAATATTAAGGTTTTACTTAATCTCATCATCATCATCATCATCAGCCGGAGGACGTCGACTGCTGGACATAGGCCTCCCCCAAAGAGCACCACAAGTCACGGTAACCAGACGCTTGTACCCAGCCACTACCCGCGACTTTGATCAGAACATCAGTCCACCCAGTGGGAAGTCGTCCAGTTTAAGCTCATCGAGTGATATTTGGCAGTTTTTCTTCAATGACTAATGTGTTGCCTTGCGGTTCTTACAACTTCACCGGGCTTTATGGACTGTTCCCTACAACGCCAGCAACAGGGGCTGTCTCCCGAGAGACCGTACCTCGACTTGGTGCTGCGTTCTGGCTACTGGCAGCCGCTCGTCCCTAGGCATTAGGCGCCGGGCGCAAGAGAGATCTTCGTCGCCGAGACCAGCGGCGACGGTGCAGTGTTTTTGTTGGGAGGAGTTTATGTTGGGAGGGAGGCTCGCGTTTGCCGCGGTTATTGAATCCGGAGGATCCGATAGGTCATGGATTTGGCAGTGTTAATAAAACAGACGATACACAATTTTTTTTACGAATACTTCACTTTTGTCACTAAACAAAATTGTTGAAAATGCGATAAAATTTAACTAATTCTACTTAATATCATTATATCAAATTTAACCATGAATGAAATAACTTCGTCCACCTTTTCTCTCGATCCCGCGAAATGTCTATAAAGTTTTGGAAAGACAACATATAAGGGATTTCCAGTTAGTACGAAAATTACGCACCCTGTAGACTAATAATACAATAGTTCGTTGTCAAACATAGGCGACATAATAGCTTCTTTATTTAGCTTTTGTGTTGCACAGATCGTAGAAGCTGAATGAGTTTTAGACACTAAGCTCTTACATTACATTACATTGTTATCTAAGGTTCATCTATTTTAAGTGGTGTTTTTCTCTCTAACCATGTGGCCTAAGTTGTATTTTCTGGTTATCGGAATAATACAAATATAGCTACTGACTGTAATTTCGAGCAAGAATTTAACACACATACACACACAAACTAACTGTACATTCATACGTATTTATTTTTGCATTTATGTAATTAAAGAATAACATGAGTACAACTGTTTCAGACAAACAGCAGTTTATTTAAGTGCGTACTTTGTATTGTTGTATCAAAATAAATAAATATCCTTAAAAATTACACAAACTGATCTAACCACTAATCGATCTAACTTTGTACTTATGTGTACATTAAATATACCTAAATAAAAAATGAACATCTGTGGAATCCAACAATAATGTTAATAGACGACCACAAAGAGACATATATGTATATATTCATTGTAATACAAAAAAAACGAAAATTGGAATCAGGATACTTTTTATTTTCTTTTGACACGTGCTGTGTTTCTAAAGCGTTACAATTACAATGTCGATTTGTGTCGCGAATTTGCAAGATGGAGGCTGCATGTGTCTGATGGAGTTATGCAAACATTACATTCATCTTAATGGCTTCTTTAATGGATTCCACGGTTGAATCATAGGAAGTAAAAGCAAATGACCAGAAGATAAGAGCTAGATAAGAGTAGTAGATCGGGCAAAACTCGGGACGAGACTTAACAGATAGTGGAAGACCAGCGGTACTTGAATTAGGTGACCTATTCAAACGGTCGTTAAGACGGTAGTGACGGTACGAATCTTATTAACATTATAAATGCGAATTTTGTTTGTTTGTTTGTAACTACTTCACACAAAAAGCTGCCTAGCCCATTTTCATGAAATTTAGCACAAACGTAGAGGGTATCATGGATTAACACCTTGGATAGTTTTTATCACGAAAAAAAATCCTGTGGGACCACTAACCACACAGGCAACGCCGCGGACCACAGCTAGTAGCTCACAAATCGTTACAAGCTAGCCATTCCAGCAATTTTCCGTTCCGAATGTTTAAAAATTATTGACGTCTCTCAATGCAGCTGTAAGTCTCACAACGTGATAAATGATAAACGAATTACCAAGTGCAAACCAGGGGGCTGATTATGTATATCAGTGGCCAACTTAAAATGGTAAGGCGTACATCAAATAGCTGTCAATTGACGTGTTTTATATTTGCTATCTCCAGTGACCAACAGAAATACAATAGAGATAGCAAACACAAATGACGTCATTTGACAGCTATTTGATGCACACTTTTCCATGTTGATCGGCCACTGAGATACATAATCAGCTCCCTGTTCTAACTATAATTTTTTTAACACAAATGACGTCACTTGATGTACACTTTTGCAGTTTGAGTTGGCAACGGAGATACATTATCACCCCCCCAGGTATATGTTATGGGCATCGTTATTTTTACTAGAAAATTGAAAAACCATAGTTCTTTTCTGTTGTTCGGCCCGAGAGTCAAACCCGGACCTCATAAACTTCAGTCCAACACGGAAACATAGAAGCGAGTAAACAATACAATATTTATTACATTAAATACATATAATAATAGCTGTTTCCCGCGTGGTTAATGGTCCAGAGGAACATTTTTTCGGGATAAAAACAAAACTAAAACAATGTGTTAATCCAAGTTACCCTTTATGTGTGTACCAAATTTCACGATTTTTTTTAGAATGAAATGTTTTTACGTGAAGAACAACAGACAAACAATCAAACAAACTTTCGCAAATAAAACATTAACGACCACTTGCACATATCCGGGTTACATTTAATATTGAGTGATTTAATCCTAGTTAGACGCTAACTCAGTGTTAAATACTTAATCCAGATACGTGCAAGTGGCCCTAACAGGATTGTTATTTAAAACTTTAACTCGTTAAGTACAAAAACATATTTTTGAAACCCTTTCTACATAGGCAGAGAATATTGAGTGCCAAAACCGAGCTCAGACCTAAAATACTGTAAAAGTATCTTCACGCCCATATCCCCGAAGAGGTAGGCAGAGGTACAACCAAGGCACCCACGACTAGCCGAAGACACTAAGTCTCACAATGTGATAGGTGGCAAGCCTATCGTAAAATACTAAATAGTGTATTTTTCAAATATAGCCTCTAAAGACCTCTTATGGGGATTAACGTTAGAATGAAATTTTTTTCTACGCTGACAAATTTCGCGCTTAAACAGATAAGGCCACATATTGACCTAATGAGCCTCGTGTAACATTGAAGTTAGGTATGTTTAACTCCGCAAAAAAAAGAGTATGGAGACTAATGATGTAAAATAAATATCCCTGGTTAAATTACACAAATTGATCCAAGCTCAAAGTAAATAACGTGATTTTAGTCGGGTATTAGTCAAAGACAGACAGATCAAAGAAGACCGACACAGAAATACTTACTTAATTATAGTAATGAATATAATCAATAACCAGACAGGGAGCACAGACGTCGATGTTCATCAAACAAATACCTTGGGAATCGATAGAGTCTGTTATGAATGCTAGCACCTCGACCAGTGAGGCGGTAATCGTATCTAATATTTTGCGTAGTTCTACAAAAGTTTGTAACTGATACACTATTTTCCCATAGGCTCAAACAGCATAGAATAATTGATTAATATTCTTGATGTGCAAAGGACTCCCTTTAATAAACTCCGTTTTGTGCACAGAACAAGTATATGTACAGAAGACGCACTCATGTACAAAACGCAAAACAATCTTAAGCGATATGTAGCGAAGGCCCGCAATGTGAGCCTTCTGAGCTGAAAAATGACCAATCTCACTTTGTTAAAATAGCCTCATCGTTGATGATCTAAGATCCAAATTAAGCATCACTTCACCAAACTTCTTCACGAATGAAAAACATTCTATCAATAATTAAACTTCGAAAAACGAAATTTTCAATTGGACTGTCTGTGTGTCATAGTTAAGAACTTTTGATGGATGAACCAAATTTGATAATTCTTTTTATATTCGATAGCAAGTGCTTTTCGACAAGTATTTTTTTAATTTGAAAAAAATCTGACAATTCGAGGTTTTTGAATTATTATTGAGCATTTTTTCAACATAGACGATATTAAAACTGAAGTCTTTTTTTTTAATTATCAAATAAAAAAACGTACAAATATGCGACATTATGAAAACTAAGACAAGTTGTTAAATTAATCTCCTACACTCAATTGAAGCAATATATTTGTCATGTTTTTGTTCTATAAATTTATTTGTAAAATCCATGAACTTTATAAGTAAAGTAGGTAAGCCCATGACGTTGATTAATTCCAGCAAAAGACGAATAATCTCATACCATTT
>NJDC01000811.1:363902-386251 GCA_002245475.1 Calephelis virginiensis | reverse complement strand
TCGTCATTTTTTTGTTAACGCAAAATAGAAGCAAAGCAAAGCAAAATGTACAAAAGCTTATTTGCTTTTTCTTTCATTATATTTTCATTGTCTTTCAAAGATTGGGTTTCAACGGACATTTAGCTATCTATTTAAGACATATTATATGTCATTTACTCATTTGCTTGCAAATCATTCATTTAATAGATGGGCGGAGGTCGTCTCTAATCTTGATTTTTACTGTAAATTGTAAAACAATAACCACATTAGTGTCTCACTTCCCTGGCAAATTGGACATATTTTCACTCTCAATTTAATATTCTGCAAGACCACTTAGCATAGTGTATTCTAACCCCTTGCCTTACAATTTATTTTTAAATGATCTAATATAAATTAATATCAAAATCTAACAAATCTCGTAAACAATGAACATTCAATTATGTAATAAAGTCTTAAAATTTAAATTTGCATGGCAAACTTTTAATACAGATCAGATCGAAGGTATCGAGAGGCAGTGTCGCGAAACGACCACGTTGCAATATAAAAGGAGGTTTTATATAAACTAATCACATACCGTCAAACAGTCGCCGTTATTGTTGTCAGTTTTGAAAGTGTTTTTCAGAATGTCTGCTCGATATCTGGTGAGCTTTTCGAAAATAATTGCGTTGCTTTAGTTTATAATTTTAATCAGTTGAACACGTGTTTAATTTATTGAAAATTTTAACAGTGTAGAAAAAGTTATTTATAACCAGTGCAACATTTTATTATATTTTGACAGATGTCAAATTAGCGTATAATTATTGTTATTTGTTTTAATATTGCAAAACTGAATTTTTAGGCACTGTCAAAAGTGAAATTGTTGGACTAGGTATAAATAACTAAACAATTAGTGAACCCTGCAATTTTCTATTTCACAACAAAAATGTTTAAACACTTTAGCTATATTATATTTGGGGCTATTTTAAGATAAATAGCCCTTCTGACAGAAAAAAATACTAGGTAAATGATTATCGGATCAAATGAGTTAGAATTAACAATCTGTCAGGAGGACTTTTGGCCATTGCCGCCAATTTTTGTACTTAGCTTTAGCACATGATGTATTTAAAACATAGTAGTATTTAAAGCATAGTAGTTGTATTATGTATGTTTGTATTTGTGATATAGTTGTTGGTGATTGTAAATGTAAAACTGTTATTGTGTTAGTGATGCGTTAAGTGCAAAATTTTGCGAATTCTTATGTTTTTATCCCGTTTATATTATTTTTTTTGTGTTTTGTGATAGTAACAATACATGTAGCTCTTTTGATAATAAGAGACTGCCATCGTTTATAGAAACCACGTTTTTGCGTTTTGCTGTTATGTCCAAATTTTAGGCCATGCGTGTAAGTCGACCACTGACTGACTTCATGAGGAGCACTGATATTATGTTGTCAAGAACGAGTAATAGACTAATACCAGTCTATACGTCCATAGATCCCTAAGTCCTTTTATTACCTAACTGCACTAATAGGTGGGAATAAAATAAAAGAAAAAAAAACCCTTTTAGAGAATAAACACCTGGGGGATATAAACTGAAAAGGGCCTGTTCTCTTTCCTTAAAAATGCAATATATATGTGCAATATAAAATACATATGTGCTCTTAGTAGATATTTTAATAATAAAAAAAATATAAATAGAGAATATTTATGTATATGTTGATTGTCGCAATACATAATATTCGAATGCATGTCCCAAATATCGATATCTCTTTCTTTTTCAAGTATTTCTATGAATGACGAGCAATCCTTCTCGGCTTTGCTCGTATGGACAAATTTTTATTTCCTTCTAGTAATAATTAACCGACTTCACAAAGGATGAGGTTAACAACCTGCATGTTTTTTTCTTGGTTGTTTTTTGATTACTTAGCCAATAATGAACAAAATTTAATGTTTTTTGTTTTCAAAAGATAGATTATGATTCACAAGTGGTCCCATACAAATTTTATTAAAATGGGACAAGTTCTTTTTGATTTAGACTTATTTTGAAGCAGACCTGGCCACGCAGCGTTGTGGCTAAGGTTTTTGTAGTATTAGAAAAATATTGCTACTATAAAATGAGATGTAGCTGCCATTATATATTTCAAATTGGATCAACTGATCATAGTGAACAAATTTGAATAAAATCGCTTAAGTAGTTTAGGAATCGATCGCAGTTAAACAACATGACGATTATATTTTATCCCTGTCAAGAAAGTGCTGGGAAAAGATCAATAATATACAAACAGTTTGTTATTAATCAAAAGTTATTTTATCACCTACAAAATTCTGCTACTTCAACGATACACGATAACTTACGACTTAACACACGATACACTTACGCCATCGACCCGATCATAAAAACATTTTTTAAACACTGTTACCGTAATTGAGTTCAGTAGGGTTACTCTCGACGCTCGATTCATGCATTATTGGAAATTGGAATCGAATATGTCATTTTAGGTACTCCTGAACACAATTCTGGCGAATTATTGACATTTAGTAAATTGTAAATTATTTTATCCTATTCGTTGAATTTATTTATAACTAAATGCTAATAATCCCCTTATACTGTGTTCAAAAGTACCTAAAGTGACATATACGATTCCAATTTACAATTCGCATGATATCTAGATTCAAGAGTAACCCTACAGTTCTCATCGCGAATTCTCTTTTATGTGTTCTACTTTTGATCTAAAATCGAAATTTTCTAATAAAAATAACGTTACCCGGGATTGGATATGCGCTCGGTTGGCGATAGGCTTGCCACCTATCACATTGTGGGACTTAGTGTCTTCGGCTAGTCGTGGGTGCCCTGGTTATGCCTCTGCCTACCTCTGCCGGGATATGGGAGTTAAAATATTTTTTATTATCGAACGGATATACCAAGAGGAAAATTGACGCCATTTTCATCAGCCTTCTTTGGAAACAAAAGTAACACTCCTTTTCTTGAGGTCGGATAATGTGATAGGTGGCAAGCCTATCGCCAACCGGGCACATATCCTATCCCGAGCAACAATTTTTTTTATTAGAAAATTTTATTTTTGTTGCCCGACCCGAGATTCGAACCCGGGACCTCATGCAGTAAAGTCCAACAACTGAACCGCTAGACCACAGAGGCGATATTCTATATCAACTCATGGTAAGGGCCATAAAGGCACTTTTGAGACTGACTACGAGCAAAGCGAAGTGCAGTGGCACTACTTAACTGTTCTTGAAGAGTTTCATCATTTGTTGTATCCTCATAACTTGGGTTTAGATCATACTTGTTAAACTAAGTATTCAGGATATGGCATCTACTGTAATTTATTTAAAACTAGCTGCTACCTGCGGCTTCGCCCGCGTTTTCACAGAAACCCGGTGTGCGATCGGAATTAAAAATAGCCTATATGTTAATCCAGGTCACAATCTATCTGTCTTCCAAATTTCAGACAAATCCGTTCAGCCATTCAAGCGTGAAAGAGTAACAAACATCCATACATACATACATACTTACAAACTTTCGTATTTATAATATTAATTTAAAATTAAAGTTACATCTGTATTACTCACAAACTTTAAATGTTGTTGATATCTAATAATTAAGCAGAGGAAAACTGCAGAAATCGACTCCAACTAATTCATTAGGTACCAGTTTTGATAATTATTTTTTCGAAAGATAGCAAATGTTTCTGAAATGTTCCCACATACATTTTTACATCCCACAATTAGTTTTTGAGTTACACTTAACTATACGTACATTTTTCACTTATCTTGACCATCGGATCATCATTAAAACTAATATGGGACCTTTCTAAAACAGAATTATCAAAATCGGTGGACTATTGGCCGAGTAACCGCGTAAAAACATGCAAAAAAAATGCAGTCTAATTGACACCCTCCTCCTTTTAGGAGTCGGTTAAAAACCTTAATTTAATCACTGACTTGGTGATTATCAAAATTCAAATGGTACTTCCTGAAGTCCTTGAAAGCTGAAATATGTTTTGTTGGTTAATATAAGTACACCAACAACAAAATATCACTTTTTGTTGTTGGTGTTATTTTTATGCCCAAATGCATATCTTAGTGGATTAGATTTTGTACGGAATTGTGTTTTTTTAACCATCATATCATCGATTTATATGAAATAATCAAAACTTTCAGAACATAATTTTTATACTATACCTATCAATTGTGTAAAGTTTTAAAGGCATAGCCTAAGTACTTTAAATGTTATTGATATTCAAAAGACACTGATTTCACCACTGACCTAGTCGCTGAAAACATCAGCATTCATAGGGTAAATTCAAGTTGAGAGCTGTAAAAGGACACCCGAATGGAACGAAGTATATATATTTATTATTTGTTGTACATAATATGTAGAAATTACCTATATTACATTCAACAAAAAATATATCCCCGAAAAGGTAGGCAGTGGTACAACCAGGGCGTCCATAACTAGCCGAAGACACTAAGTCTCATAATCCAATTATTTGTTAGAAAATTTGAAAAACTGCGTTTTCTTTTCCGGGATCTCATGAAGTCAAATCCAACACCTAGACCGCTAGACCACAGAGGCGATTAATTGATTTGTCAAAATAAATTGTAAAATTACGTTGGCATTATTATAATAATAATAATACCAACATATAATAATAATAACTAATACCATACCAACATATAATTATAATAATAATAATACTACCATAGTGTAATTTTAAAACGAAAAGGTTAAGCAAATGTACCTACAAGCTTTGTAATTTCAAGGACAAGGACTTGACAAAGTAAATTATAGTGTCGATTTCAGATGAAGTGTCAAATGTGATATTAAGTTTAATAGAGGAGATCCCCTTTACGGTTGGCCTTAAATGACATTATGTTTAAAACCATTTAAATGCAAATTGCAAAAAAATCGAATTTCATGACTACATCAACTAAATACACATAAAAGTGCATAAATAACTTAAAAGCACTTGCCGGACCTTCATCAAATTTATATACCACGGAATGAAGACTTTCAAAAACACTAAAACAAAAAAATCGGTTACTCCCAACAAAACCTTCATAAAGTGTGGCTAAGAACCATTTGAAATACGTCAGCTTTCAAACAAAAAAATTGCATCAATATAAGTCAATCCGTTTAAAAGTTTTGGAACATACACACACTCCAACTTTTTCCGTTGGGGGGTTTAAAAAAGAGCCGTGAAATAATTTTTGGCCTAATTGCGTACACATACAAACCTCCTTTGTAAAGTCTGTTAGAAAACGTGTAATAACCTGTCAATGAGAACTCATCTTTATTTTCCTTTTTATTCGCGTAACAGTTCTTGCAAAACGAAAAAGCATTTGCCTCGCATTTCCGTAACACCATTTTCATATTGAATAACTTGGCGTGAGTCATGTTTGGTCATTATGAATGTATAATTGTGTAGCCACTTAAGAGGAGACGTGGGAAAAGCTGGCTACGAGTAGAATTACCTCAGATAGCATCACCGGAACTCGGTTTCTTTCCATTAAATTCGAATGCATCAGTGGACTAAATAACACAAATAAAATGGAAGTGAGAGGCGCGTGGTTGAATTGGAGCCTTTTTGTAAAAAACATTCCTATTACGTAGCTAGTTGCGGTGTTAGATCGCGAATACATGGACATTTTTAATAACAGAAAGTTGTAATTATGTACTTATGTAATATCTATTTCTAAACCACTACTAATTGTGTTGGTAATCGATCGATATCATTGCGAAGTGGTGTCCTTGACCAGTTCAATTATATGGTGACGGAAGAGAAGTATTGTAAGAGAATTTATTACAGTTTGCGTTTGTTGCCATAACTATAACTTATAAGAAAACCGAAAGTATTTTAAATTCGCTCATTGCTATGGGAGCAGAAGCACCCAGCAATACACATATCTGAGTCGGATATTTCAGTTGCTTATTGTTTTTTTACTATAATTTAAAAATATTTTTCAGATGATATAATATTTGCATTCCTTAGTATCTACATAATTTATTTAGACATACAATTACAGTAATTAAGCGTATACATTTTTTTAGTATAGATTGTAAATTAAAAAGGTAAGTAACCATAATAAAAATAAATTACCCAACTGGTTTCGAATTAAACAAATGTGAATAATTAAATAATTTTATATGGATTTACAAATTCATTGTTTTATGATATAATGAGATTCACAAATGATTAAAAGTTGAAGCTAATTAATTCTAATAAATTAATCAAATTATTATCACTTACCTAGTTAAATTCGTCTATTCTTCGTCCCATCTATTCATCTTATTTACATTGGGTACTAGCTTAGCCGGGAGATGTTGTCTTGTCCAAATTATATTTTTTTTCCGACTCAATTCGAGTGTATGTTTTTTTATGCTTGTTATGCTATTACTCCGTCAATAGGTAACCAAATTTGATAGTACTGTTTTAGAAAGATAACTTACGATATAGAAATAATTTGCAACAAACTTTTCGAAAAAACAATGATTAAATAGCGATGTGATACCAAATGAAATGGTCGGAGTCTATTTTTGCAATTTTTATTTTCATCTTGTATGAACCTTCTCCTAAAAATAATTAACATAATAGAAAAAAGTTGCAAAATTGGTCCATCCGTTCAGGCGTGATGACCTAGGGAAATAAGGATTCCTTTTTATCCATAAGAAGATAGGCACGTTGGATAAATGCGATTCAGGCCATAACAATAAGATTTAAAAGGTTCTTTACTAAAGGTAGGTCGGATCCAGAGGTATTCCTGATCAAAATTCAACATTTTATTCCTTTACCAATGTTTTTGTGTACCTGAAAGACGTGGATACAGTTTTATGAAAGGGGATCCAAAGAGGGGATTTTAGCAATTACTCAGGCGCGTCAAATTTTGTCATGAGAGATAGATATTCTGACAATTCAAGTGTGACGTACGTAAGTGGATAAGACACTTTCATAAACAAATTATTTACGATCATTGGCTATTACTTTGACCTGGTCATTGAGATATTTATGTATACTATTAATATTGAATGCGCTCGCGTATAGTTAATTGGTTTTAATTGTTTTTTAACCTTTAGACGCTCCTCGCACGTCTAAAAACGTTACGTGATAATAAAAATGATTAAATGAAAATATTCCACCGTCTATTTGAAAATGTCCAATATGTATCCTTGAGCCTGTAGTGACTGTATATTTATTATCCTAGGCTCCTCTACTATTAGTAGTTTCATAGTAATCTTTATCTTTAATTAGCCTTCGACGAAAATGTGAGCAATGATTAGTTGTGGTTATACCACTTAGTTATTAAAAAGAGAGATGTTGTAAGTTAGACGTGTCTGTATCTGTGTGTTCGTGTCTGTATGTGTCTGTCTGTGATATCACTTTTAAACGGATGGACCGCTTTCAATGGAGATTTTCTTTTGAAAGCTAACGATATCAAGATGATTTTAGCAGTATTACGCGTACATGTAGATCTTGTCGGAGGATTATTGATTTTTTTTATTTTTGTATTATTATATTCTGATTTTTCGCTAAGGCTCGAACAAATCACCTGTTTGAAAAGCTGTTACATTATAAAATTTCTTTGTACAAATAAGTACAACAATTACATACCGAGATTTTAACTTTTTTTATATATAACATTACATGTATGTATGTTCTAAATCATAAAAGGATCTCTATATTAATGGTATTTCTGAACAAACAATTGATTTGTGTAATCCAATGCTTAAAATTAATGCCGTGTGTGTGTGTGTGTGTGTGTGTGTGTGTGTGTGTGTGGGTGTGTGTGTGTGGGTGTGTGTGTTTGTGTGTATGAGTGTTTGTGTGTGTGTGTATGTGTGAGGTGTATGTGTCTGGGGCATCCTAACTTTTTAACAGATTGACAGATTTTGATGCGGATTTTGTTGTTTAGTTCTTGGTTACATTACATAAAAATTTGTAGATGTCATTGAAAAGTTTAGTAAGTGCAGTGCAGAATTGCTGCCAACACTAGCTAATAACACTTAAAAATCCTCTAAAATCGATTCAGACTTTTGGAAATTCATCCGTATTTATAAACCACCTGATAAACATTTGATAATTACGAAAGGCTGGTTCAGCTCTTCGACAGAGAACGAATGGTGTTATAAGTTTGACGCATCTGTGTATATGTGTATCTAGCTGTGACGGATAACTTTTGGACGGATAGACCGATTTCAAAAGCTGACGTGATCGAGATGGTCCTTAGCTACATTATATGTCGATTTTGTCGGGGGTTTGTTTAAAAGTTGTAGTCTTAGTATTGACTTTGCAAACACACTTTTATTTTTTTATATTATTTTCTAGTTGATGCTGGTATGTGCAGCTGAAATATTCTCCCTCATTCTTGCTGGTGGTCATGGAGGAGGTCATAAGAAAGTCATAATCCATGTACCAGTATACGTCAAGCACCACCATCACAAGCACACCATTGTGAAACACATCCACCACAAAAGCGGGGGCGGCGGTGGTGACGACCATTATGAAGTACTCGGATATACATACGGACAACCCAAAGCTGCTCCACACTTCGGAGGAGGTAATTTTGCCATATCTTTTTATCATTAAGCCCTTTGATATAACCTTGAGTAATAGTGTCTCTCAGTTACTTACAAAGTGTTGTGAAGTGTACCTAGTGCCAAAAAGAAGAGATAATGATTAAAGTCCACGATAATCTGTATCGCATGTATGTATAACTGAGAGACACTATTACTCTAGGTTTTTTTTGAAGCGTAGTAAAAATTAATGGACTTAGACATAGTAAGTTAGTAGATTAAGTGTACCAACATTCCTTATTAGTTTATAAGCTAGATCGTCATGTAGAATAAGATGCTTATGTAAGCTTCTTACGCAGCAACAAAAAAACTTACTCGTATATAATATATTCCTCATGCTCTTATCCAGGCCCGCATTTGGAGGTCTGGAGGCCTCGGGACAAATGGATAACCCCTGGCCCCAATTTTTTTTTAAGTTAAATGATTTTTTTTTATTTGAGTTTTCTTTTAGTATATAAGAACAATTTAAGTTACTGTAGGTAAAGGTAAAACATTTAATAAACATATCCACGGAAAATATGTTTATCTTCTTGTGTTTAGTAACCGGAATTTGAAAGACTTTTTTTACGAAGTCTCTAGTGTAAGAGGCCCTCATTTGTGAAGGCCCCGGGACTTTCGCCCCGATTGGCCTGCTCTTAACTATATTTTGTCATGATACAATGATAAGTTCAAAAATTTCTTACTATGGGCGAAACATTATTTATATTTCTTGAAACATAAATCCGTGAAAATTCCGTACGGAACAATCGAAACTCAATTTCGGGCGAAGCAAATCCTAACAAATCTATGAACCTGTCACATACGTCAACACTTCCATACCGTGCAGAATTTGAGTAAGTTTGTGCACCCTATGTATATTCGAATTTTCGTTACGGAATTTTGGAACAATCGAAGCTAAACTAGATTCAATAAAAATTAAAGCTTCTTCTTATGTATGAATTTTTTTCGAAACGGAATTCTTATTGTATAAGGTGACCATAATAGTCCAAATCAAAATTGGAAATGATACTAGTTTTTATTTAAATTTGAATTCCAAATTGGAAATGATGCTAGTTATTAATTAAATTTGTATCCAGAAGTGAAATGATGCTAGTTTTTTATTTAAATTTGAATTCAAAATTGGAAATGAAGCTAGTTTTGATTTAAATTAGAATGTTCGAATGTAAAAAATAGAAAGAATTTAAAAATACTTGCCTTCCGTTTCTTAACTGTACACGATAGAAATTCACCAAACGTATTCAATTTCCCTTTTCCAGGACACGGATGGCATGCAGCTGACGCAGGTCATGAAGACGATACCCCAGTCAGCTTCGAAGGCAGTCAGCACGACGGATATGCTCTCAGTGGTGTCGAAGACTATGACCACGGCTACTGAGCTCTAGGATATAAGGAGTATTCAGCGTTGTAGCGAAGCTCATAGCGGAACCGACTTAAATGAAATTTTTCGTCTTCAAAAAGAAGCTTCTTTAAAATGTATATTTTTGTATGTACTTCATATAAGATTCAACTTCGAAAACTTATATTTGGTTTAGTATAGAGTTTTGTATAAATTTATCTTGATAAAAATTGTACTATAGGCGTAAATGTTAAAAATGTTCACATTCATTCAAATGTTCTTAGGAAAAAGCTACATTGCTTATAAGAAATAACTTTTCCAAAGTAGCTTTGGTCGGGATATTAAAAAAGCCCTTGTGTATTATATTGAAGTCACTTTACAAATGTTTATCTTCAAAAATTCTACTATGAAACAACTTTGTCAGGCAGTCTATGTCGGCAGGTTTGCATCTCTATCAATCGGCCGTCTGAACAGCCTCTAGCTATGACGCTGCCAATTTTCTGTGTGTATATACTTATCTTTCCAATAAAGCCTGATACCACTAAGTACCTCAACTGTCTATATGTTTATTTAGGGTATAATGTTTAGGGCGGGTTGTTTCACCTCACTGGTAAACTTTTATGCCAAACGTACGTTAAGTCCTAACGAAAGTTAACGTACGAAAGTTCAACGTACGTTAAGTTACAAGCATTGTCTCAAGTTACATCTATGAGTGTGTTTTCTTGGGAGCTATACAAATACTTTTTTATATCTTCAGGTTGTAGCATCAAGCATGAAAATTATAGGTAAAAAATTTTGTTTTATATCGCTGCTTGTTTACGTCTTTAATATTTGAGTAAAAAGAAAAGTAATTTCTTGATATCACTTCAATAAAACTATCAGTTATCGATTACCCTGAAGTAAAGTGAAATTGAAGTTGTATTATGTGATGAATGTCAATTTTCGTACTTTTATGGACTAAATAAATATAATAATCGATAACGTTCTGATCAGATGTTTAAATCTCTGTCAGAACCCAATAACATGAAACAACCGGCCCTTGGCGTGAAGTTTATTGAGTGTGCGAGTTTAAGATAACATTTTCACGGAGGAGACGCTCGCTTGCGTGTTAATTTTGATATATGTAATTAAAGTTATTTACTAGACATTTAATTCAGAAGCGCCTGCTTCGGGCACATATGTTATTTAGTTGCTAAACGACCCTGTGCACTAATTAAGTTTTATGGTTGTCATTTGTTAAATATAGGGCATTTTTGTATTGTTTTGTTATTCTGTCAAACATTCTGAAGCTGGAAACATATTATTGGTCGTGGCTTACAGCTGCGACTGGTAAATGTTTACATACCGTCCGCGGACGCTTTCGGCTAACATAAACTTTCCGCCATATACCTATCTTTCGGACGTCCGAACGTTCAAGGTTTGGGAGTTTCGCAGAGTTTTTTTCGACCTTCAAAAAGTCAGGACGCAGGTAGAGTCACAGATAACAACAAGTTCAAAATGTATATCGTATTACAAACTTAATTGCTATAGCGTGAAGACGAGTTTAAGGTAGTATATTTAACTATGCCTAGTTTAAAGAACAATCTTTTATAACTGTGATTACTCATAATTTCTATATTTGAAGTGAAAACTACTTTAGCGGCGTTGCGCACTTCTTTTTGGAATGTGTAAAAACTTCTAAACTCGCGTCAGGACACGTGAACTGATCGAAAATTCGTAAGACGGCGTAGGGCACTTGCGCGAATGTTTGTATTGTCATGTCTGTGTACGATAGCGCAATAAATGAACATTGTATTCTACCACATATATGATAGTACTTTCATTCAAAAAAGCAATTCGTGCAAAATTATTCCCTAACCATTCCAAAATATCAAAAATTGACAACGTTAAAAATCAAGTTTTCACTTCTGCCAGCACTCCCGGAGTGCAACCCGTCGTTTTTTTTTATTAAAAATCTCTACCAATTTATATAACTTTACGCCCTTTCCTTGCGGGATAGGCAAAGTGGGTATCAAATGCCAGTTGTCTCAGTACGTACCGACTTGCCTATTTTCATCTACATTCATTACTATTTTCATACAATTCCTTTGTTTGGGAAGACCTCACCACCCTCAGAAAATATTCTGGCGATTTTGTCTTGGTTTTGGTCTTTCTGGATAAAAACCAAATTTATATTTTATATCTGTTTTTTTATAATATTTCATCTGCCATTCTTTTGACAGGAATGAACCAACGGTACTTGGATTTTCTCATTTTTACACCAACGCTTTCTTTAATCCCATTCTCTCTGTCTCTCAACTTACCGTTGCGAGTCAAATCGGCGATAACATCACCAATGCTAGAGGCAATAACATTTACTTAGTTTCGGTACTTCTTCCTTTACATTAATGGAGAGTCACAGTCACTCATTACACAAAACAAAGATCCTACAATCGTTTAAACTCTCCAAAACCACCGCTTAAACTCTCTTTTTCACTTGTTTCTTAAAATCATGTCGAGCTTTACTGTAAAGTTCAGTAAAGTTGTAAAAGGTATTCAAAAAAAAGGTGAGCTTTACTTTATTTTCATCTAAGACATATCATTTTTTTTTCTAAAACAATTATCACTGGGAAGAAATCTACCTCCTAATAAGGCATCACGGTGTTAGCTTAATGTATAAAAGAGACAGGAATTCAAAAAAACAATGACTTCACTATGAAACTTTTTATGCTGATAATGATTTTTATGCACCGAAAGCATAAAATTCCTCTTCAAAAATTACCTTAAAAAACGTCAAGAGGTTAAAAATCATTTTTCCTGTATCCATTGGGATTCGCATGATACAATTAAATTAAAAATTATTTTAAAAAAAGCACCAAAAAAGGCCTTGAAAGTTTAAGACCCCAAATACATTCAGTTCAACACATAAAACACAACACACAGTACTGTACTGTTTTAAAAGCAACAACAATAAGCACAGGATATACTTAACGTACAATTTGCATCTTTACCGAAGCATCATCAAGGGAATTTGACTTCACTCCACACAGTACATAAAAAAAGGTCTTTTTACTAGAGATATTGGAGAGTCAAAACTTTAAGTATCACTGACAACTGTTAGGACACTCCAAAACTACTGTTACTGACCATAGAAAATATAAATAGATGTTATCAGAATTCCTTTCCTTTAAATTCTTTGTAAGTAATTAATTATCATCATTATTGAAACAGATTTATGTTAGTGTGTTTATTACAAAAAATAAATCTTAACCAATGGTGCCGTAAATCTCTAGCTCTATAAAAGGGTCAAATAATTTATAGTTAATTTATATTTATGTATTGATTCGCCTGCGGCTACTTCTACCTAAACAAAACTTTCGTATATTGATTTATATTTAGTTTTCGCCTATACCGTTAACCTTTTAAATTACTGGAGACTTAACAACTAGGGTTATGTGGAATTGGTTATGGGCTAGTTTTTCTATCACCATTATTAATTCAATTTAACCCGTTACAGAAAACAATTTGAAAAAATATTACGCCTAGCACTGATTAATCTTACATAGTAATTGCTAGCTTTGCCCGCGGCTTATAAATAAATTTTGAATAAGTAAATGAAAAAAAAACATTAAACAAGCTTTTAATAGGTTGAATGGATACATTTTATATTCTACTCTACATCTCTGAACCCACCCAGGGTTTTAAAAAAATATATAATCCGCCTTTTTGTTGCGTCAGCCATTTTGAAATATAAACGACACGTTATGTTTTTAATTTAAGCTGTATATTTGCGCTATCATAAAACTCAAAGATAATTACAAATGTTAATTCAACCGGTTGATGTTAACGGTTCAAAATTCAGTTCTAAGATTTGTCTCCTGCTAATATGTCAAGTTAAAACACGTAAAAATTACGATGAACATGATTTTTTTTTATCTTATTACAGGAACTTCAGAACTTCTCGTTTTTTGGCTGTATTATAAATTACCTAAGCAATGTTTCTTTTTAAAATTTTAACAATATCATATGTTCTCTCCATTATTTTGTAATGGTTATTTTACAACGACAAAATAGTTAAATAATCTTTTTTTTCTATCAAACACTAGTTCAATATTTTGAATAGGGATCATCATACCATACTCGTAAAAGTAACAAATGAATATCTCTGGACACATTATACAAATTTATCCTAACCCCGAAGTAAGCAATTTATATGCGTGTATTATATTGTTGTTTACTATTGATTTATATATTGTTATTACAGTAATATAATATAGATATTTATAATTTTTATATATTCGTACGTCACTATTATTCGAATATTTTTAGTCTATGGTATGCCTCAAAAGAACTAGTCCAGCGTCGGACTTGACTTGTTGAAATCCCGGGTTCGATCCCGGAGTTGTGCAAAAAAATAAGATTGGAAGATGTGTATTTTTAATTTTCTAATAAAAACAATAACGTGGATGCTTTTGTTGTGCCTCTGCCTATCTCTTTGTGGATATAGGCGTGATTATACTGTTTTTTATACTTCCCTAAAAAATCTATGATATATTGTAATAGACGGTTTCACTTTACGTTATGACGAAAAGCTTTGCTTGAGTTGACAAGAATAATGGTATCCACAATCCGACATTTTATTAACTGACGTACCTAACAAGTTGATATTATGTTATTATCTGTACCTTTTGGGTTCTTAAGGCTATGATTACCTAAGTAGAATGACGTAACTAATAGGCACTTAAATTAGGCCTCGTTGGACGAGTGGCTAGCGTACACGCCTAATTACACCGATCAACTGCTAGGCACGGGTTCGATTCATTTAGATATCTGCATTTCCGGGTCTGGGTATTTATTAAATTTAATCTGGTATCTATTTACGTATTTCTATGCCTACCTCTTCGGGGATATGGGCGTGAAGATACTTTTTTTTTTATTTCTATGTATTAGTATCGTAGACTAACACCCATAACACAAGCATATAATTTGCTTACTTTGGGGTTAGATTCAATTTGTATAACTTGTACAGGAATATTTATCTATTTATGTACAGACTCTACAAAACATGATTTTAATGATAGAGAATTGTGAAAGCAATATTTTGGAAGTGGTTTTGTACTTTTTTATCTTGTTTTCTTGGTGGAAGACTTGTACGATTCTTCGAAGTAACGTCAGTGCTCCTACCCTTCCTGGCAGCCTACGTGGCCTAAGATTCTATACATAATAATTTAAGATAATGATTTGCCAAAATATGGTGTCTACAAGTTGTCTATATGTTTGTAAATCATAAGAATATTTCGTGCTTCTAATACCCATAGCTAATCACATTTTTTGGCTGAAGTGATTAAAGGTTAGCTATGCTCTGCAGAAGAACAGTCTTCACTGTTAAGTCCATAAATGGTGACCACTACCATACTTTCGATAAAGACAGCAAAAATGAAAAAGCACAATTTTTTAAGGTCTGTTTCGGACAGACGATGGATGAAGGAAATATTGTAATATTATCACGTAGATAGGATATAGGCAAGTAGGATAGTTACTATTTCATTAGCTAATCTTCCTTAACCTCAGTGCTTGCCACTGTCATGTAAAGATGTGAAGAGTTTCAAATTAAGGTATTACATAAGATACAACAAGAGCTTTAGATTTGCAGCACACCAGTCACATTTGTCTATAAACATTGTGTTTTGTGTGTTTGTACTTGTCTAATTGTTTGTCTCCTAATACAAATAAAACTGTTATATATTTACGAATTCGTATGTCTCGTATAAGATACTAGCCACCGCGACGAACTTCGTTCCACCCGGTTTATACCATGTGACTTTTTTATCTAATTTTTTTCAAAAAATTTAGCAGTATGCTTTTCAAGGCTAAGAAATACAACCAAACAAAATATTATTTAAACGATACAGCCGTCAATTATAAATAGTGAACATAAGCGATTTACTACTTTGTTTTATATATAGATTGTAAGTTATATTATGTAGTTTGTATAAAATTATTTTTAGATATAAGTGATTGTTGCGAATGTTTTATTTGTAATGCTCATAATATATTTTTTATATTTTTCTATAATATTTGCTTGGTCTCATATAATTTTCTCTTTTAATCTGTTTGAGGTTTCACAATTATAAATATATTACAATATAGTAAATCTATTACAAAATAATAGGCACTATAATGTTCCAGTTGGATACTAGGGTAGTGCAAAAGAAGCCATCGAACAGAAAATAGCAAAGAACCAAAAAATATCTCCAGGTCATGAAACAACATCAATAATCTGGTACTATTTACACAATAAAGGCACAGAATAAGTAATAGGACTAGGCTATTATAAATTTTTGCCCCTTATTCCCATACCTCATGTTGGTCCCGGTCCGATGAATAGAGTAGATAACCTGCCTCTCTGCAGCTCAGGCAGCTCGTAAAAGGCGAGCACTGATTAAAATATAAAATAATATCAAAAAAATCACTGATGGTAGAGTCTTGCAGAGTAACTTGCCCGGGTAGGGATCCACGGTCTCATCTATTCCTGCCGCCATAATAACTAGGTCATGTTCAGTCTGGTGCACTATAGGCCCAACCAAGCCGCAGGACAGCGACGCACCGGTAACATCTATGGTGTCTATAGGGCACGGTTATCCTTTTTCCGTCGGGAGAGCAGAAAGCTTATTGATCTCTCATATAAAACTACCTTAAGAGGTATCTTCACGCCCATGTTCGTTATTTAAAAAAAAACAACTGACTGGAGACATCTACTCGAAGCAGAGTTTTCTGGTTTTGGGTTTCCCAGATTCTCCACTAAAGCTTTTATTCCCTTATGAATGATTGCCAAATTAGCTTCGTATTCTAGTGATAGAAGGGGATTTTCGCTGAGTGAAAACGCGAGTAATAAAGATGTTACCTAAAAATTAAACCTACCAAGATAGATTTGTCGGCCCCGAAACCCCCTGGAAATCGTTAGAGCCATTTCCAAAATGAGAAAATACATGTATTAGAATTGTTTGTTTAAAGATATTTTTACCCTGTGTTGGTCCGAGTCTGCTAAGTAGAATAGACCAAATGCTTCTCTGCCAGACAGTTCGTGATAAGTGAGCACTGATTAAAATATAAAATAGTAGAATCTATACTTGTTATCGTCGGCACTAGGTGGAATTGCATTGTATACACACATTTTTTTGTAGTTAACACTTGTACTTATTCACTATACACTTTATTTAACACTTTCTGTTACTCTCCAGCCGGTTTCAAAGAAAGTGTTTAATAAAGTGCATAGTGGATAAGTACAAGTGATAACTACAAAAAAAAACGTGTATATACAGTACCAATAAAACCACTAATAGTAGAGTCTTACGGAGCGACTTGCTCGAGTAGGGATCCACGGCGTTACCTATTCTTTCCGCCATAATAACACTGTCACTTTCAGGCTGGAGGGTAGGATAGGAGCTAAAGTTGCGCAATAGGCCTAACCCAGACAGGACAGCCACGCACCCGCAACATCTATGGTGTCTATTTGCCACGGATGTCTCTTACCATCAGGAGATCCATGTGCTTCTTCGCTGACGTGAGTGAATGCGTTTTTATTCAAAACAAGCTGTCCATGGGAATTTCGTTCCACCTGACATTGAAATCTAATCCCTATTAATGTCATAAATTCGAATGTAAGTTTGTTTGTTATACTTTCACGCAAAAACTGCTTAACCAATCGTTATGATATTTTGTACAAATATTCGAAGAAGTGCAATATAACATATGATAATTTTTAATGCCTTAAACGCGGGCGAAGCCGCGGATAAAAGCTAATAAAAGTATTAAGGATCAAATTTTGTTTTTACCACTTTACTCGCAGATTTCCCATTCATATGATCTTTTGAAGTTTCATTAAACTTTCACGAATATTTCAAGCAAAATGTTCATAACCGCGGCAAAATACGCGAGTGTAGACGCTGGAAACTTCTAGTGAATCTATAAAATTGGTAGTTAATGACGGGAAACTAAAAGTACCCAACAATTCACAGCATGCCAACGAACAATCGGTAGTCTAGAATTCAGGTGGTTTTTGTTTTAATTTCACTGTTACTGATTTTCCGTTTTCTATGACGTACGTGTGAAACACGCTTTTGTCTTTTCCTGTCCTTTGCTGAGTGACTTCCCAAAGTCACCACTTTATTTTGTAAAGTATCTTCACGCCCATATCCCGGAAGAGGTAGGCAGAGGCACAACCAGGCCACCCACGAGTAGCCCAAGCCACTAAATCCCATAATGTTATAGGTGGCAAGCCTATCGCCAACCGGGCACATATCCAATTCCGAGCAACACTTTATTTTATTAACAAATTGAAAAAATACGTTTTCCAATTTTTTTTGTTGCCCGACCTTAATTTATTATGTTTTGGACCTTTTTCAATTTTAAGATAAGCTAACATGCATTAAGCTATTACCCGATTTACCAAAATCGAGATAAAACAATTCAAAATCAATACTACTGTTGAAAATTTAAAGATCTGTCTGTTTGTCATACAGATTTTGACGAAATTCGACGTGAACATAGCTAAAAACCCGAATTCAAACATTATCTACCTTATTTTCAAAAATTCAACCCCAATTGGTATATAATGTGGGTCTAAAATTTGTATGAAATTCGCAATTATTTTATCATAATAAAGCCGTAGGTAAACATCGTGTTATTATATAAACGTTTAAACTACCTATGACTTACAAAATCTCAATTGGATTTGAGCATAGTTAAATGCCTGAGTTCGACTTATCGGATAAGGGCCAATTGTACGTTCCTGGGTTAAGCTATACCTCGGAGTTAGCTTTTAACATAGGGTTAAACCATTATGTATTTGACAGTTTTAATAATTATTAAATTAAATTTAACTAGTAACGTGCAAGTGGGCCTAAGATTGCTGGGATTAATTGCTCTTCATACGCATACCAATCTCTTACTAATAATAATGTACGATTACTTAATTTGTATAGAATAAGAAAAACAGGACAAGTCCGCTGAGTTTCTCGCCAGATCTTCTCAGTGTGTGGCTACGTTCCTATCTGGTGGCATATTGTATTATTATATAGACTAGTCACAAGTGATAATGTATGGGAATATAAATCATTTTTATTTCAATAATCGGCTACTTTTTCTTCGAGTTAACACTTGCTTTCTTGTGAGAGGTCGAACAAGCACATGGCGTCGCTGTCCTGTAGCCGGGATGCTAGGCCTGTTGTGCAAGTCTACAGGCGACCCTAACCGGAAACATGACAGGCGGCAAAAGACGGGTAAAGAGGCGGGAATAGGTAAGGAAGTGAACTCTTACCCGGGCAAGTTGCTGCTTAGCACTTTATCACCAGTGGTTTTTTTGATAATGACCTAAATTTTAAACAGTGCTAGGCTCTTACGAGCTGCTGGTAAAAAGATGGTCTATTCTACTGAGCTGACGCGGACCAACAAAGGGAAAACTAAACGATTAACAAATATTTTCTATATAGACTTTACTTGTGCCCGATTCGTCAACACTGTAGCATACCATAAGTAATTAATGGGGATTAATTTTTTTTAAAAAAAGTAGACAATGAATACGGTTTTCGTTATGGTCACATTGAATTTCATCAAAATCTGTGCCACCAAAATTGACTAATATTGTTCGATATATTCGATATAAACGAAATTTAATCATTTTGAAATAACTGCGTTAACAGCGTTATATGGTTTGCCGCCATAACGTCAGTGCTTGATGTTGACGTGTTCCGGTTCGATAAGGTAGCCGGTCAAGTCACTTTTGCTCTAGGCCTAACATCCCGGCCTCAGGTTGGCAACGCACCATTACCACCTTTGGTGTCTCTAGGCGGCGTGAATTTCTCACCATCAGGATATCCATCTGCTTTTTTATGTTCCAATATTATTAAAAAAAATTCTCACTCTTCTTACTTATGAAACTTTTCATAAACTGTAACTTTCTGAGTTTCTGAGCAGCAATCATACTTACCGTCATTAGATGTCCCATATTGAAAGGGCCTGTCGCGTTATCCTGTTATTTATGCCTGTATCTCTATGGTAATAGTGTAGTTGTCCCGAATTGCGAAAAAGCGAAGAAATGGTGCTGTAGTTCGCCTTTGACCCATAGTAATGCGATCACTTGCAATGCAAGTACTAGGTGCATCTGTATGTGCCCCATTATTATATTCGTTAAATTGATTGGTTGGCTATTTTTATGGAAAAATGGCTGTTCCGTTTGAGTAAAAATAAAAATGGTAACGATAAATATATTCAGTTACTATTTATTATACGGCATTGGTGATTAGTCTTGATACAAGTCCTGGGAAGACTGTCGCAATGTTACTGGCAAATGAAGTGACGTTTGCTTCGTAAAAGCATTATATTTTTCTATATCTGAAGGCTGTTTAAAGGATGGTAACAAGTTTTGACCTCTTAACGTCATAAATCATGCGCAATACTCGGGTCCGATTTCCAAATAAGGCATGTAATGAACGTAGATTTTCCTTATTCCTAATTTTGTTTACTTTTATTAAAGTATGTGATTATTTCTATAAATTTTAAAGAGAGAAAAAATTTCGCCCCAGGCAAGATTGAACCTGTAACCTTTCGTCTCAAGCCAACGAATGCTCTAACCATATTATGAGGTACTGTGGTTTTAAGTCAGGTGGTGAAATTTTTAATTCATTTCTTCCCCATTAACGTGAGTAGTTGTGTCCTATAGATACACAGTTCTGAGATTTTTCCTTTTTTAAATTATAAAGAATTCATAAAATACCCAACCATAGAGCAAGTACTAAAATAAATATATCTAAGTATTTTTGTGTATTAGTAATAACAACTAATATCCATAACATAAGCATATAATTTGCGTACTTTATGGAAAAAAAACAGTTACAATAATTTATTAATAGAACTCGTACGAATCAACTCTGCACTCCGCTGGAATGCGACCACTCTCCCCCTTCCCTGCGCGGCACCCCGCATTCGCCGCAAGCGCTTAGTAGCGATAGCATCTTTGCTACCATTATCAAACCGATATTTTGTCAACATAGAAAAATGAAAAATGAATGAAATTGAAAATGATAAATGACGTCACAGCGCAAGGTGTGCAGTTAATTCGCACAGGTTGTAGTGATACCATTCAATCCGTTTCACTAGAGTCAGCTTGGATGTTCTTATTTTAAAAATAACAAGTTAAACTGTCAAATAAAAACTAATTCTAGCTTAGTCAGATGCTAACTCGGACTTAAATACCTAACTCAGGAACGTGCAAGTGGTTATCCTGTTAATATTATAAATGCAAAAGTTTGTTAGTCCTTCACGCTAAAACTGTGGAACCGATTTTTATGAAATTTGGCAAAAACATAAAGGGTAATTTTGATTAACACATAGAATAGTTTTTATTGCGAAAAAATGTTCCTTTGGGACCCACGCGGGCTCCGCGGTCTACAGCTAGTAGGTTATACGACACTCGCAAACATCGTTATGTCATTTCAGTACGCCAAAAAAACATTCAAAACAAATCTAATACGCCGTTGTAGTGTTACGTAATAATAAAAAATAACCATCACAAAAACACGAACTCAACTCTCGACACAAATTATAGGTAAAAAGTCTAGTTGTGCAACTTTTTGACTTACTTCCTGTTCGAGTTTTCTTTGTTTTTGACAATAAAGTGAGCTCTTTTGTTTGTATAATAAAAGTAGGTGAATGGAGTTGGAACGTAATAAGCGTGGATCAATACTTTCGTTATGTTATTACTTTAGTTATATACTCACATTACTATTACTTAAATTATTTTCATTCACTTTCATTCGTTCACTAGCAGTTTCCATCGAGTTTTCTTATTTTAAGCATACGGTTATTTTAAGTCAACCAGATGCATTCGAAATTATATCTCATAGTAAATTGAAAAAACAATTTCGGATGTAAATCTTTGGAAGGAATTTGTGTGGTGGAAACTCGGAATGAAATTCTGTAACGTGATTTTAAACGTAACAAGTGGACCTTAATATATGCCAACTTGAGGCATTAATACAAACAGCAGTGACCCTATGACTGATGTGTCTCTAACATAAGCATTAAAGCATTATTAGTATCGATTTCTACCACTATTCACAAAAATAAAAATTGTGATACCATGTGTGATCTCGCAATGTAATGTAACAATTTAAGATGAAAGACATTTGCAGTTTCATATAAACAGTATTGCAATATTTCATTTGAAGCTATATAGTCCCTGAAAACCTTAGTACGGGCTATTCCCTCATATATCTTCGAAATCTATTCAGGATTCAATAAAATTACAAAGTCGATAAAGGTTTGCATTAGGGATGCAATAGATCCCCTCAAATTTTATACATACAAGTTTGTTTGTTACACTTTCTTTCGAAATCTTGAAACTTCATTCATGAAACTTGGTGTGATGAAGTCTACCAGGTCACTAAGACAGGTTTATTGTGGATGTTACAATCATACTTTGCTAGTC
>NJDC01000811.1:352775-363537 GCA_002245475.1 Calephelis virginiensis | reverse complement strand
CACGACATCACCGTCAATGCGGAGGAACTACTAGTGGAATGTTGATAAAATTAATGTGACGCCATTTCGGAATTTTTAGCTATCTTTAAAAAAAAGTAATTATTAAATCGCAATGGGGTTTCTATTGAAATAGTATAGTTTTTTGTAGATTTATTTATTATTTTATATATTAAAAATAGAAATACAATTCCGAACATGTTCGTTCACTTGTTACGTTGTGTGGCGGGCCTAATGGTTACTTACATCTAATGTACCTATTAATTTAAAAGAACAATTTGACAGTTTTAATACAGAAATAGGTAACTAAAAATAATAATTCACTAAACAAATAAAACAACACAACAGAAGAAAATGAAATTACGCGCCAAACTCGAGAGACATTTTGATGCATCGCACTAGTGCTGGGACATGTTTCTAGAGACACACGCAGTACATGACCGAATAATAGTGCATCTAAAACTATGTCCCATCCAAATTCCAAATTTCCTTTCTAAACATCAAATGTTTCCTCGTTTTAAACTTGTTAGTGGCAGTTGCTAACGCCAATGCCATAATGAAAAAAAAACTATATCCTATACGTCTACTTCCATCAATTGTAAAATTGTATTAAGAGTTTAATTTAAGGCTCTTTTTATTTATTGATAAAAAACAAGGAGACGGATTTCCTGATGGTAAGAAATTCACGCCGCTTAGAGACACCAAAGGTGGTAATGGTGCGTTGCCAACCTGAGGCCGGGATGTCAGTCCTCGAACAAGAGTAAGTTTACCGGCTTCCTTACCCTCAAAACTGGAACACGTCAACGGCAAGCACTGACGTTATGTCGACAGGAATATACCTTTTCAATTTTACTTTAAATATAAAATATTTGTGCAAAAGCACAAACATATAAACTTTTTTTAATAAGCGGTTTGTAGAAAATGTTTAACTTATTAAGTAATTTTAACGTCATTAATGTCTAGTGGTAGTGCGCGAACATGGACATATTATCTGTTTACGAAACTTCCTTACCAAAGGCTTTGTTTTAGCCGACTCCAGAAAATGAAGAGGTTCTCTGTTGGACTGTATGTTATTTTCTTTTTTTTGATTATTTTTTAGAAAGATAGGTCATGTTTCCGAAGTGGTCCCATATTAATTGTATTAAGATCCGACTAGTACGATGAAGATAAAATTTACGTGAGACGAGTTAGGAATCGTTTGCTTTCTTTCGAAAAAAGAATTATCAAGTAGGGACGCGGATTAAATTGTTGGAGTCGGTTTTTGCATTTTTACTGCTTGATTATTGGCATGTATCTTTGGATGTTGTGTTATCTGTGTATTGTATGTATGTATGTAGATTTTTATTACTTTTAATATCCCTCAATCCACTTAAACCAAACGTCTTTAGATATTACTCACAAAAAGCATGTCTTTGTTTTTTACAGTGCACTAAATATCATGTTACAACCCTTATCATACGAATTTTAAAAAGTGTACCATTACCACAACACTATTATAGCATTCGGCGTTTTTGTGAGTTTTATTTAATACCATTGGATTGATTTAATTTTAATATATTTTTGAAGCTCAACAGATCGGCAAGAATCAGAACACTTGGCAAAGGACTTGGCATGCAATTATTTATGTACATATTTATATAGATTATTAGATTTACTTTAACGGCCAAAAATATATTACAAAATGTTTTTTATAAGTTCATCCTAGACTTGCCAGTAAATATAAAAGCCGAAATTAAGCCTTTCACTGTTTCTAGAAAAACATACAATATTTAAATTTAGCAATTCTTTACATGCATATTATGCAACTGTAAAAGAGCTACGGCATACCTTAAAAGATTTTAGAAAAATATTGAGATACCTACGGTACAAGTTTCGTATGCTTTTAATATTATAAATAATTAATACAGACAGTATGTCCTTATGTAACAACGTCACGAGTAAAGTAATTCAAATAAAATTGAGTTTTTTTTAGTCGTTAGCAAGGTTTTTCTTTTCAAAAACAAAAACGATTCCTCAAATACAGCTATAATTAGCTTCTCTACTGATAAATATCTACTGATAAATATCTAAAATTAATCAAGATAAAGCAGCCAACCTAACCTATGCCCGGTTAGAGGTCTTTAAAGCCCGTAATTACTAGATGCATCGTAAAACACCTTTACATGGCATTCATAATTTCCTGAATTAGAATTTTTCTTAAAAACTTTTCACAAAAGCCCGGTGCCTATATTCAAGAAATGAGTCGTTTTGCTTACAAAAATAACTACGATCGCTCGTTATCGCCTGTTAAGTATTAAACATTTTGTGTAACTACGAACCACGCTTCGTCACTTTTAGGCAAACTACCTATAGTTATACTAACGGATTACGGTTCGTAGATAACCGAGTTTTAGTTATGTAAAAATAGATTTACGTTAATAAACTAAAGTTTCAATTCCTCCAGTTTTAACTGTTGATTGTATACCAGCTTCTCGAGAGTAAGAAACAGGCGATTCATCATTGATTTCATCACCTCCAGAAATCAGAGCGGTACCAGTTATATCATTACCTACAATGATATTGGACGGATCATCAAAACCACTTGGCGCTACACTTGAAATATTTGGTAAAGCTTCCGCACTTGGTGCTGATGGTGGAAAAGAATTACTTTGTCCAGTGAAGCTCTCAATATTTGGAAACGAGGGCTGTTCAACTGCATTTGCAAATGGATCGTGGTTTTGTGCTGGCGCAGGCCCCTGTTGGCCAATGTTCGCAAATGGATCATTATTTCCTCCACCAGCGCTTCGTATAAAACCATATGTCCCTTGATAGCTTTGTGGTAACGTATTAACAGAAGTAAATACGTCGTCTTCTCCTTCACTTCCTTCTTCCGTTACTTGGTAACCACCTCCTGTGTTACTTGCCACTACTCCAGGTATAGCTCCTGGTAAAGAATCAAACACCTTCACTTGTTTCACTGTATGAACCACCCCATGTACATGAGGAGAATGAGGTATATTTGGTACGGATGAAGAAATAGAGTTATAACCATCTCCAAATGACGGACTTGGGTCATAACTGATAGCAGGTGGTTCGTAGCTTATGGATGGCGTGTCATAATTATAACTTGGTATGTCATGATGCTTATGCCCATGGTGCCCATGATGACCATGATGTCCTTGGTGTCCGTGGTGCCCATGATGTTTTTTGTGACCATGATGACTTGAATGGCCTTTGGATGTAGAATGCGTTGAGGATTTCTTATGATGGTGATGATAATGATGACCATAGGGTATATGAGGCTTGTGGTGATGGTGATGGTGATGGTGGTGTTCCTTCTTTGGTTTGTGATGATGATGATGAATGGTAATCACTTTAGTATGATGATCGTGATGAATAAACTCCGGAACGTGAAGGTTGACGTGATCGCTAAAAAGAAGTAATTTATTATATCAACAAATATCACAGACAATAAGTAACACAGTTTATAGTAACACAAGTTATTGAGTAATTTCGCTAACAAATTAAATAAAAATAAACATAACACATCGAAACATTTAAGGGTTAAAGAAATAAAATTTAAATTTAAGGTATCTTCGCATAGCAGGGAATCGCAAAAGCTTTGACAACTTTAAAAAAGACTCTTACTGGTGTTTCTCCCCATGTCCACCAGCTTCAGCATTAACAAGCACCACCATAATCACACAAATGTATCTTAATAAATTCTTCATGATAAAGTACATTAACCACTGGAAAACTATTCACATTGTAACACAAAACTATCATCCAGATGTTGAGCACATCACAAGCTCAACAACCATTCAGAACGCTGCACTCGAATCAAAAGCAACCATTCCGCGATCACCATTTATCTTATTTCTCTTAAATAAACCCGTAATGTCAACAAAAAGACAACGATAGTCTCTATCACCAAAGCATGCTGCGACGTATTAACCAATGTTTTGCGATTATCATCCTTATTACATAGAATTAAAGTTTACATTTACATGGTGATATTTGGAATAGTTTGTGAGCATTGTATGAAATAGCTATTTCAATCCCGTTCCATTACAGCGCATTCGTTTAAGCTTTTGGTATTGGTGCCGTAATACTATTGCAAGATGTCAGTTGCGTTAATCAGATCAGTTCCGTTAGTGTGTAACACTTACAATATTAATAACCTGGAAATGGTAAGTTGAAATATTGCTTGCATGTTATTTTTATGGAATAAGAGACAACCGAATATCTATACAAGTGGCTGAGGAACTGCAATACTAGGGCTGTTACAGTTTAGGGGTCTATTTTGTAAATCGTTTTTTAGTAAACTCTTCGTGCTGTATTTCTAATTTGCATGAAATAGATATGCAAAAGTAACCCTTTTGCATATCTACTTCATGAAAATTAGAAATTAGAAATTTGAATCGGATATGTCACTTTAGATACTCTTGAACACAGTAATAGCGGATGATTAACATTTATACACAATAAAATTCAATTAATTTGATAAAACCTTTTATTGTTTATTATTATTTTTAACTTCAATAATTCGCTAGTATTGTGTTCAAGAGTACCTAAAGTGATAGCTCCGATTCCAATTTCCAATACTGCATTAATCGAGATTCAAGAGTAACTGATCCCTAAAATCGTAATGTTTCGGAATCAATATCACCGGTCATTTTTTTTAATTTCGTACAATAGTGAGCAAGCGTACGTCTCTTTCTCTATCTATCCGATGGGTATCATCGGTACCTCGCCGTCTTTAACTAGGCCAAATGTGCAAGGCTCTCCAATCAATAGGCATTAGGTACTATAATCTGGCAATACGATACAGGATCGTACATAGATTTAGTGCTTATGAACGTACCGTTGTATTTTTAGGACTGAAAAAAGTAAAAATGGATAGAAAATCAGACGATATCCTTACTAAGGAACTGATTAACTTATACGAGTATAAGCGCGGTTAGGTTTAAAGAATGTATTTCCCAAAAAGAATATTCAAGATTCATTTGCGGTGAGAAAAACATTATTTTTAAATATTTAACATGTTTTTACTTTACGGACAAAAAGACAAACAGTTTTAAAACTCGAAACTTTTTCGATTCATATTTGAACATAGTTGCATTTCTTAAACATATAAATTTCCAAAAATATAGCTACTTGTAGTTATAGGTATTTATTTATAGATATTTATAGGGTTTTCACTAGAATGATGATAATGTTCAGAAGCATTGCTTCGCTGTTTTTTTATGATATTGGAAGGCAAACAAGTAGACGGATTTCCCGACTTTAAGAAATTTACCCCGTCTAGAGACACTAAAGATGGTAATGGTGGGTCGCCAACCTGAGTCCGGGATATTAGGCCTCTAATATTCATCCTAAAGTAAGTTTACCATCTACCTTACCCTCCGAACCGTAACACGTCATGGCAAGCACTGACGTTATAGCAGCTGGAATTGGTAAGGCGGTACCAATCCAGGCGAGTCGCTGCGAAACTCCTAGACCTAGTAGGATGTCACGGTGTTAGTGACAGTAAGCCTATGGTCACCTTTTACGAGCTGCCTGGTAGAAAGGTCTATTCTGCAAAGGAGCCACTTTTTATTGGTATCTAACTCTATCACTTGAAGAATAGAATCTCTTGTACAAGAATATCTAGATACACGAAAATAACTACAACTCTTGCTACTTTTTCTACGCTTACATTTTGCTTTACCCCTGTTGGCAAAGAAGGGTGTTTTAGAATAGAAGCGCGCGCGCGCGCCCTTTTTTTTTTTTTTTTTAATGACTAATTTGTTGCTAATCTTGCGATTTTTACAACTTCACCGAACTTTGTGGGCCGAGCAGAGTGCTCAGCCCGAGACATCATTATTTTGATGGATTGGGCTGTTTCCTACAACGCCAGCACCAAGGGCTGTCTCCCGGGAGACCGTACCTCGACTTGGTGCTGCGTTCTGGTTACTGAGGTCAAGAGAGGTCTTCGTCGCCGAGACCGGCGGCGACGGTGCAGTGTTGTGTTAAGGTGATGTGAGTTTGTCGTGTTCCGGTTTGGAGTTGGGAGAATAGCGTTTGCCGCGGTTATTGGGTCCGGGGGATCCGATAACACGTGGCGAGGTCTTCTATGATCGGGGGGAGCACGCGCCCGCGTAAATAGTAGTAAATGTGTTTTTTTCAAATGATATTGCCCAGGTTTGGGTATGTGCGCGGTTGGCGATAAGCTTGCCACTTACCACTCCCCGTGTTGGTACGGACTCCTTTGCCGTCACTGACACCGTGACATCTTACTAGGTGGTAGAGTTTCACAGTGACTCCCCCGGATTGATACCACCGGCTTACCAAAGCCTGCCACAATAACGTCAATGCTTGCCGTTGATGTGTTCCGGTTCAGAAGGCCGGCCTCAGGTTGAACACACCTTTACCACCTTTGGTGTCTCTAGACGGCGTGTGGAATTGTGGGACTTAGTCTCTTTGGCTAGTTGCCCTGGTTATACCTCTGCCTACCTCTTCCGGGTTATGGGCGTAAAGGTACTTTATTTTTATTATACCCTATCGTGACAGGAATAGGTAATCGCTACCACCTACCTATGACTGAACTGATTGAAAATTTCAGGAACTTTAATACTAGATCACTACTACAAGTAAGGTGACGTCACATTTCTATATCATATCCATACACATACTTTGAATAGTTAATTAAATATTTATAAGTAAAGTACAAGCGGCTGGTGACCGTGACGCTTGGTGCTCTTTGGGGGAAGGGTTTGTCCAGCAGTTGATGTCCTGGGGCTGATGACGATGATAAAGTAAAGTAGAAACAGTCTTCACGTACATATACCCTAAATGGTGGAGAGAGGTACAGCCAGGACACATATATATGGTGGAAAATCAAAAAATCAGGCATTTTACTAATCCAGGGCAACGTTGCTTATATTGGAAAATTGAAAAAAAAACACTTATTAAATGACCCAACCTCCTCGAGTAGAGAGAGGATTGCGTACACGCCTAACCCTACCGACTCGGGTTCGATTCCAGACGCTAGAAGACATTTATGTGACATTTAGATGTTTGCATTTCCGGGTCTGGGTGTGTACTAAATTTAATTGAGTATATATTTCTATGACTAAGTATCGTTGTTTAACACCCATGACGAGCTTAAAATTTGCTTACTTTGGCGTTAGATTTAAATTGTGTAATTTGTACAGGGAATCGAACCCGAATCTCATGTATTCAACGCCAAAAATGGGAGACCACAAAGGCGATCAGATTCCCCGTATTCCCCAGGCAGCTTGTAAAAAGCAAGCTTAGGCTTATCGTCACCAACACTGTGACATCCACAAGGTGGTAGAAGTTTGCAATGATTCGCCCAGATTGATACCACCTTGGCCACCATAACGCCGCCTGCACCGCCCTAACGTCAGTGCTCGACGTTGACATGTTCCAGTTCGGAGGATAAGGCAACAGGTACACTTACTTTTGCTCGATGCCAAACCTACCGGCCTCAGGTTGGCAACGCACCATTACCACCTTTGGATCTAGGCATCGGGAATTTCTTATCATCAGAAAATCCGTATACTTCTTTGCCTTCCAATATCATAAAGATAAATAAATATAATAAAATAGATTAAATCTTTGTTTTTTATATAAGACGAGGCAAACCGTTTTTATATGAGTAGGTCACCCGATGGAAAGTGACCACCGCCAGTTCCTGTTCCTGATAACTATCTGTTCTTCAACTATTCTGAAGTTGTTTTTAAACGGCAAACTTCTATCAGTCGTTCTTGTTAACTCTAAAAATTAACAAAAGCAAAGATTTTTTCTACTTCGGTAAACAAATATTGTTTATTTACCAATTATTTACGAGAAAAACTATTAAAGAAACAAATCGCCTGAATTTCGTTTTATGAATGATTCAGTCATTTCATTCTTTTAATTTTTTATCACTTCACTATTACAATTCCTCGGTTTTCATCTGATAGCGTATATTTATCTGCTACTAATGTTTTATATTTTTTTTGTCTCCCATTAAATAAAAAGGTATTAAAAAGGTTGCCTATGTTTGGATTCGGGTCTTAAACTATATCAATATTAAATTTCAATAAAATCGGTACAGCAGTTAAGGCGTCAATGTTTAATCGAGAGACTGGCTTTTGTACTTATTATATTACGGCAAGTGTGGTATAGTTTTACATTGTTCTATTCAGTTTGATACAACTGCCTTACCTGTTTCTGTCATAACTTTAGTGCTTGTCATGATCGTGTTTCGGTTTGAAAAGCCAAGTTTAAGGTTAACTTCATCATCATTATCATCAACCTGAGGACGTCCACTGCTGGACATAGGCCTTTCCCAAAGAGCGCTACAAGTAACGGTCACCAGCCGCTTGTCTCCAGCGACTCCCCGCGACTTTGACCAGATCATCAGTCCACCGGGTGGGAGGTCGTCCAACACTACTAAGGTTAACTTATTTAAAGAAAATTTATATTAGGTAACTGAAAATTATAAATTTGAGTATGTAAGTATTTAAAGGTACATATTTATTTTAGGTACAATTTTTAAAATTATAAATTTGAGTATGTAAGTATTTAAAGGTACATATTCATTTTAGGTACAATTTTTAAAGGTACAATGATATATTTATATTAGGTAACTGAAAATTATCGTTATTTAAAGAAAATTTATATTAGGTAACTGAAAATTAGGTAACTGAAAAATAACAGTTGTCTAATATAAATGTTTCACACTGCATCGGAAGCCACTCTGGCGTGCGGCGAACTGATTTTAACCGCAAAATATTTCCGCACGGAGATGCAGTAGTAGTGTGTTATACCATGCGGTTTTCGTATAAAAATTGGGATTTTTCAGTAGTACTATCTTCACGCTAATATCCCTTATAGGGTGGCCAGAGGCACAACCTCGGCACCCACGACTAGCCGAAGACACTAACACCCGTATTCAAAAAGACTAAGCCAAGCCATCCAATTAATGAACAATACTTAGTTAAATAATCCGATCTAATAGTCTAAGATCCGAAGTTAGGTCGACCTACACCGAGCTGATAATAGGAGGAAACCGGTTTTATTGCAAATTTAGTATATTAGAAAATATATTAAAAATGAGTTGCCTAAAAAAATCCTGGACCGAATATTTTCAATAATTTAAAAAAATGATTTTAACATTTCCATTTTTTTTTCAGGCAACCCTATATGTCAACTTAAATTGTAATGAAACTGCACATATGTTGATAATTTTTTTCCTGTTATCCGTTCCTGTGAAAGTAACTAGCATCGACAATTATCTGTTTATACCTGGCAATCCAGATAAACAACAGGCAACCCAAATTCTGCAATTTCGTCTTATTCCTACTTTAAGTCGGGATAAATTCTTAACATTGCACCAATTAATGAATAAAAAACATTGTAAAAAATTTATAAAAAAATGTCCAGGATTTTTTCAGGCAACCCATTTTTAATATATTTTCTGGTATACTAAATTTGCTATAAAACCGGTTTCATCCTATTACCAGTTCGGTGTAGGTCGAACTAACTTCGAATCTTCGACTAAAAGTATTGTTCGTGAATTAGATGGTTTGACGTAAGGAACGCATAGCTAAGTGAAGTACTTCGTGCAGCATTTTTTCTTTACTTACCCAAGTATGCTTTTTGAAATACGGATACGGATTTTGAATACGGATGTAAGTCCCACAATGTAAAAGGTGGTAAGCATATCGCCATCAGGGCACCCATCCATTACGGGCAACGTTAATTTTTTTAGGAAATTGAAAATGTGCATTTCGAATTTTTTTTATAGGTCGCCTCTGTGGTCTAGCGATCCGGGTGGTGGACTTGACTGCATGAGGTCCCGGGTTCGAATCCCGGGTTGGCCAACAAAAAGAAAATTGGATTTTTCCAATTTTCTAATAAAAAAATGTTGGTAGGGATTGAAAATGTGCCCGATTGGCTATAGGCTTGCCACCTATCACATTGTGGGACTTAGTGTCTTCGGCTAGTCGTGGGTGCCTTGGTTGTACCTCTGCCTACCTCTTCGGGGATATGGGCGTGAAGATACTTGCTTACTTACTTTTGTTCGACTCAGGCATCGAACGCGGGACCTCAAGAAGTCAAGTCCGACGCTGGACCGCTAGAACTTTCAGTACAATTACCTCCTACTACTAGTGATACCTCCGCATCACCGCAAACCGGAATGTGCATTATTCTAGCCGTCTAAAACCCGGTTGCTATGTCCAAGATACGAGTCGTTTTGCTTACGATAGGTAGTTTTTTGTACAATTCATAAGAAATGTAACTACGATAATTTGTTCTCGTTAACTCTGCAAATGTTTGTGAATAAAATAATAAAAGTAGATTTTGGATAGTTATGTGCATCGCTTGGTAACTTTTAGTTAAACCAATGATTGTACTAATGGATTGCACTTCTTTGAAACTTAGCTTAAAAAACTTAATTATCTGTACTAGCCCTATCTAGTATCTTGGATATGTACTTAATTAATATGGCCCTAATTCGGCCTCTTCATCTGACTTACTGCATGTCTTAAATAATCTAACAATTTGATTTACTATCGAGCGATGGGGTCATTATATCTACACGTTAAACGTGCATGTAATATATAAATATACAATGTGTAAAAAAAAGTTTTTTTTTTACACATAGTATATTTATATTTACTATGTGTATTTTGATGAAATAATTATATGCATTCGATTTATACTTTCCATCCTCAGCAGGAGCAGCAGCAGTGGTGAAATTATATTGCAATACATTTGTTTTTTTGATATT
>NJDC01000811.1:314226-345337 GCA_002245475.1 Calephelis virginiensis | reverse complement strand
TCACGTTAGTATTTTGCCATTAGTCAAGTAGAAATTTGCATCAAATTTTATATAAATGTTAATACATTATAATTAGTCATTAGTCATAAGTCGTCAGTAAGTCATGTCAGGCTCTTGGGTAAAGCGGTGGCCTCATTACTCAAGCACATGTAATGAAATTAGGCGGCAACGAGGAAATACGCGATACGCTAATTTGTTAATGATTATTTCTTTTGTGCATTTTCACTGAACAAAATTGTACAAAATGCCACCAAAATTGACCAATTTCACTCAATATCATATCATATATCATATCAATAACACTCAACATGAAATTCAATAATTATGAAAAACTTCCACCATCTTTTCTATCGATGGCGCCAAAACCCCTGTGTCAGTATTTAAAAGATCCCTTCACGTGACATTTCAATAAAAGTTGGTACCGTGACTTTTTGCAAAATTGTTTTGTTTTTCAAAGTTTGTGATGTACGTTTAATTAAACTTGTTATTTAAATTGCATATTCATTGTTATAATTATGCTACAACAATGAACATGTATTAATGTAATAAATAATAAAAAGCAAATCAATTTGACAGACATTTGGTAAGAGAGACATATGTCAAACGTGATCTTTTAAACGAACTCTGCTGTAGTCAGGACGAATCGTCTACCAATATACCATTCAGTATACTTATGTGAAAATGTATCTAGAATGAGTAACTAAAATAGGTCTACTAATAAGGAAATCAGGAATTACTTACCCCTCAGCATAGATGACAAGTACTGCAAGAAAAACGGCCAGGCAGAACAAAAGCTGTAAAATGTATACATACATTACATTAATTACAATTAATAATTACATTAATTACAATTAATAATTTACATTACATTACATTAATTACAATTAATAATTATATTAAAATCTATGGTAACGTACATCTTTGTCGTTTTTTAGGTTTAGGCACCATTAGATACGATAGTACATATTATTCTGTGGTTTTGGTCGAAACACAAAAGAAGGAACCCGATTTTACTACTTGTCAGTGTGTGTCAATGTATGCCCAAACTATGACGACAGTTGAAATTTTGTAGATATGTTTTGTGAACATTTCTACGGTTAAAAAATACATCTATATAAAAAGAAACTTTCAAAAAAAATATCATACCTATTTCTATGGGGTCTTTAAATAGGTCTCAAAGTTATAGGTAATAGGATAGTATACATAAACTAGAGGTTCCCAAAACTATTTTAACAAGTTCAATCGTTTTTAAGATAGCCACTGTCCAAAGTGCTAAAACACGTATATTCCTTCCTCGCACCTGCCTCTTCTAAATTTTAAAAAGTGGGTATAGTGAAAATCTAAAAAAATTGAATTCTTCTAAATCTCTAAAAAATACACGAAACTTTTAACAAAAATATATTTGAAGGATATACTACTATTTCGCGGTCTAATGTGTAAGTTTACTTTTTAAAAGAAAACCGTTCTATAAAACAGCCTTCGATTTCAACATCATGTAGCGAAGTAGCATAGTCAAATGTTTTAATGACTTTATTGAAAACAGCAATTTTTATTACATATCTTCACACCTAGCCCGCACGTGGTTAAAAGAGAGTATCGAGTGCCAAATATCACGAGATTTGCAGACCTGCCTAACTTCTTCCACATTGAATACTCATTTCATACAAATACGCCAGTTCCGGATAATCTTGAAGAAACACGAACTGAGCTTTCGCCCGTAAAAAATTTTTTTGGTAGTAAAAAATAATAGTGGAATTTTGGCATGTCCTGTCAATTATTAGTTTCTATCCTCAGTAGAATGTAGGGACATCTAATTTCTTAGGTAATCTGACTCGCGCCTTTATACTTTTTGAAACCACAACGAAAGAAGAGGGCTGTTATAATGTGTTTAAGTGGATAGAACTTTTAAATGGAAGGAACAATTGCCATGCGGATATTTTGTTAGAAAGCTAATTCAACCGAAATGGTTCTTAGCAATGTTTATGGATTAGACAAGGCCATTGATTTTTTATTTTTTTATCTATATCTTATTTCAAAATATAGTGGAAAATACAAATGTTATGGAGGGTATATCTTAGTATTATTAATACCAAAATGAAACAAATAAGCAAACGAATACTGATGATGTCGATAAGACATATATACCAAGAGGCTTGTGAGCTTTTCTACACAAACAAAAGTTTAATACGTTAATCTCTGAAACTACAAGTCGCATAGAAAACATCTATTTTGTTATGTCACAGTGCTAGAGACGGTAAGTCTGTGATCGCCTATTACGATTTTCCTGCAAGGAAAGCAAATGGACTATTCTGCAAAGGAGCCCGGGCCTACACGGGGAATATACAAAATACTTTTTTTTTTTATTTTTATTTATTTATATTGGAAGGCAGACGGATTTCCTGATAATAAGAAATCCACGCCGCCTAGAGACACCAAAAGTGACAATGGTGCGTTACCAAACTGAGGCTGGGTTAATAGGCTTCGAGCAAAAGTAAGTTTACCGGCTACCTTACCCTCCGGCAAGTACTGACGTTATAGCGACAGGAATAGGTAAGGCGGTGGTACCGCGAGTTGCTGCGAAACTCTACCACCTAGTAGGATGTTACGGTGTTAGTGACGGTAAGCCTATGCTCGCCTTTTACGAGCTGCCTGGACTACGATGAAAGCAGATAGTCTGTTTTCCAAATATATATAAAATAAACATATCTCAACATATTGACAAACGTTCGCATTTATAAGATTAAAATAAAATAAGAAATAGAATTCGAAACTTGAAATACAATAAGTTCCAACTTTTTAATTTGATTACTCAAGCACAGTTCATTATCTAGCCAACTATTCTCCTATATATATTTATTAAACCATCAGATTTTAACGCGGTTTCGCTTGCATTTATGTCAGTAAAAAGTATTCTATATTATTTTTAAAACCTCCAAGAATGTGTTTATAAAGTTTCATAATAACAGGATAAGCAGTTTTCGCGTAAAAGTGTAACAATCAAACTTGTATTCACGTTTATAGTACTAAGCTAACATCCAACATCCATTTAAATATAAATTTCGAGTTTAATATTACACTTATTTCTAAAGTTTAAATACACAATAAAATGATTTCCTTTGTGCTTACAGCCAATATTAATAACCTATCTACAGATAAAGATAGGTCTTCTATTTGTTGCTAAGATATTTTTGTTCACTATTGAAAAATAGCAGCGGTTACCTGTCAACAGATCTAAAATAGCGCGATCTCCAATCTTTGATAGGTTATTAATTTTGGCCGTTAGAAAATATACATAGAAATTTAATAGTGAGTAACAAAACTATCGCATAGAAAACAGATCTTACAGATACAGCATTGCAATTATCGTATATGGGAAAAGCTTAGTATAATAAATGTACCAATTATAACAACAAATTTCAGAGAATCTTAATAATTAGCGAGAATATAAAAACGTACCACAGATCTACAATCCATTACGTCTATTGTGCTTAACAATGTATTGGAAAGCACTGCAAAAAAGAAGTTCACAAGCAAACTATTATGCGTTTTTCCGATGTACTGCGCGTCACTGTCGACGAACAAACAATGAAAGCCGTTGTACATGCATGTATGTATTTATATACTACATGAGATTTGTTGTCTAGATTTATCTATCCCTGCTTTGTACCTATGTATACCTATCCACATTTAGTGAAAATAGCTAATATTTATTTCTCTTAGCTATTAGTTATTCCTCCCGCCATGACATCAGAGCTTACCCTGATGTGTTCCCATTGGAAGGTAAAGTAGCCGGTAAACTTACTTATGCTTGAAGCCTGACATCCTGGCCTCAGGTTGGCAACGCACAATTACCACCTTAGGTGTCTTGGCGAAGTGAATTTCTTACAATAGTAAGAAATTCTCTGCTCTGGAAATCTGTCTGCTTGTTTACCTTCTAATATCATAAAAAGAGTCACGAGTAAGGCGATGGTACCTATGGCTTAGCGATATCTGAATGTGCAAATGGAATGATCCTAGCAGATTGGCTCTACTTATCTGCCTTACTATCACATAAAAGAGGCAAAGTGTGTGAAGACAAAGTGCAAACACAAGTGAAAATAATAATAAACCAATTTCAAAATTCGGTTTTGGATGGTGACAAACAGCTGTGGTCTAAAGACGAAATATATGCTTATAACGCATTGTAGACCTGTAGCTTTGGACACTAGCCTCCAGCTTGGAAGACGATATAGTCAAACACTGTCCTTAGTCTTCCCACCTATGACATTATGTGATTTAGTGTTTCCTACCTAGAGACGGGCGTGAAGATGCTGTGATTAGGGCAGAAGAAACAGTGATCCTGCTCAAGACTAACTCCTATTCTAACCTTGCTTCAGTCCACTCCATTAGTTAAACAATAACATTGTCAATAAAAAAACTTCGCCTAAAAATTTAAACGCAATCAATCAAGCTAAACTCAATTAACGCGCTAGACTGCGTTTACATTTAATGTAAACCAAGTTTAAATCCTAAACGATATTTCTTTTGACATTTCAGTTGACATTCCACTGTCAAATCACTCAGGTATTGTCCATGGATGGTGTTAAGAGTCTTGGAAACCGGCATGTTTGTATGAAAAGGGTAATTAATAAAAGTGAAGGCAGAAAGGTGTGCAAGCATCGTTAGATTTGGCACTCGATAGTATTTGCCTACAAAGTAACGGGCTTGTCGTGAAGATATGGTTGTATAAGTAGATTTTCAAGAGTTAAGGATATTATTAATTTTAAGAGTATTTGCAGTAGCGTATAAAGAAGATCCTACAATTGAACTCAAATACGTCAAACTTAGTTTTAGATACTAAACTCGGTTTGTATAGTCGGTTAAATCAACCCTAAAATTTAACTAAACTAAACTGTTCAACGCGCCTGTATAAGTGGATTTCGTTGAATTTACCGCGATCAACGTAAGAACGAGTTTAGTCAATTGTCAAAAGTGTCGATAATGACAATGTTATTGTCAAAGAAATGTAGAATAATGTTAATACTTTTATTGTTAAACTACTTTATGTGGTAGATTCTCAGGGGATGGATATAAGAATATGGTGAATTTTTAAAGAGTACTTGCAAGAGCTTATAAACGAGATCACATAATTAAACTCGTTTTCACTGAACTTTGTTTTTTTTTACCTCAGTTTTTAATATAATCGGCGAAATCTTTCCTAAGTTGTCACTTCAATCACCGAAACGACCTTACAAAAACTGACTTTTTTGACTTTATTGTGCTTGTAATTTGTACATGTTAATAAACTTTAAATACATTAATTGTGCATTTGGTACATTGCAAGTAAACCTTTACTATCCATACTACTTTAAAAACTGTATTACGGCAAAGTAATGACTCCAACTTTATGACCGCGTGAAGTAAGTAAAGAATTTTGTTTGCTTTTTAAGTACCTTATTCTTCGTCAGCGTCGAATAAATTGTACTGCCATTATATTTCTTTAAGCACTGCCTTTTGAAAGAAAGGGTGAATATGAAATTTCATGAAAATCAAGCGGTTAAACTGAAAAAGCATAATAGACAGACTGACTTTCGTATTTATAAAATTTTAAACTTGCTTGTCCAGGTGGGTCCCGTGTGTGGAATAGACCATCTGCCTTCCCGCCATGCTGCTCGCAAGGCCCGAGAAAATTTCAAATTCCTGTCGCCATAATTACACTGATATGTTTCTATAGATAGGGTTGCCGGTAGACTTGCACAATAGGCATACCATCCCAGACTCAGCACAGCGACGCACCTTTCATGTCTATGGTCTATAGGCCACGGTTATCTTACCACCAGTAGAGCCGTGTGTTTGTTTGCTATCTTATCACATCAAAAAGTATGAATAACTTAAAAATGAATTGAATTACAAATAAATGAATTGAATTGAAAATGCAATTCAATTCAATTCAATTCATTTATTTGTAGAAGTAGGTACAGTCATAGGTCTAAAGGATTACATTACAAAAGAACGACTACTCCTTGTCTAGTGTCGTACAAACATTATTTAGGAAAAATTACGTAAATTTTAAGAAATAAAATTCAAAATTTGCAGCAATCAGTTTCACTATCTCACTATGTACGCAGACATTGTAGATTCAATACATGTAAATATACATGTATAATAATATAAATAAGAGCAGGCTAGTTGGATAGCCTGCTCTTATTTATATTATTAAACATAAATAAAGTTTAAAGAAATACACCTATTTAAATTAAATACCATTACATTTTGTCAAATTTCAATTAAATCCAAATTATATTGATGTCAATTAAATCTAAATTCAATTAAATTAAATATGTAAATAAATTATTCAATTAAATCTAAATTATATTGATGTCACAATCATTACATTTTTGATACGAATTCAAAAAATAAACATTGTAAAACATTAATTTAATACTTATCAATAATATCGAATCCCATTTACAATCAAAGTATTCATTGACGTCATAAAAAGCTTTGGTTTTTAGCATTTTATTGATATATATTTTAATTTTTTTAATATTATCAATGTTTCGCAGTGAAGCAGGCAGATGAATAGAAATACGCTGAATCCTCAAGACCACATTATTACTATAAAAAAATGTTTTATGCGTTTTATATTGTATTTCGCCCTTTTTATTGTCTCTTCCTGTTAAAAATGTAAACAGATCTACATTTCTCTTTACAAATGCCGGATCTTGAGTAAATGTATTAAAGGCCACATCTGAATCATGGCCATACAAAAAAATACCAATATCCACTATTAACTACCTAAGTAATTTTGTAACCATCAAATAAAAACATACAGATTATTCGTTAGCTTCCTCATTTTGGTTGTTAGCTATGACTATGACTGAAAAAACTGGATCTTATCCAAGCTTATATAGAACCATCTCCGAGTTACGACCAACCTTTTGAAAACAGGATCAAAATTCATTCAAAATTGGCGGAGATATCGCGTAACACTAAAATTTAAAAAAATCAATAACCCAAACCTTATATGTAATGTAGCTAAAACCTATCTCAACCTTGTCATCTTTAAAAATCGTATCAAAGTCGATCCATGCAATCGAACAATAAAACGCTACAGAAAGATACAGATACACACACACGCCTAAAGAGACATAATATCAAACTTATCACAAATTTTCCACCGGTGTTTATAAACATACAGATGCAATGAGAACCTCCGTTTTGAACTCGGTCATGATCAATTTATTTGCCTTAATACTATAAATATAAAAACTAATTTACATTTAAATTTGATTTTACCATTCCAAAGTTTAATTCATTAATTTTAACGGAGACAATAAAAATGTCGTTACAATTTACCAGCGCCAACTCCGCCAGCTACTTGTTTCAAAATTGATAAATTATGTTTATTAGATAGATACTTAATGTGATGGGATAAATTGTTACTATTTCCGGTTACTCAATACGTATAGATGATATCTTATGGATATTTGTTAAGAGCGAACATGGGATATTCATTATATAAAACATTTTGAGAAGAAACAAAAATAATTATCTTCATATCTATCTATTTAAATAAATGAATGTGATTGGCGTGGCCATCGCATTTCACCTATACAATGTGGTACAATTTTGCTAATTCTTTTTGGCTTTGTTGGTTATTGGTAGGAAAAGATTCTGATGGAATATATAGGAATAACAGTAGGAATGATCATATATAATGAGAATGAAGAGAAACACCGAGAAAACTGAAAATGAACTCAAGTCCAACATTTGACCGATAGACCACAGATGCAATAATCTTATAAGTTAAAAAAAATAAAGTGATGATGAATTTTAATATAGACTGTGTCTCCCACTAGGTCTGGAGATGAAAGGGTCTCCTGATGGTAAAAAATAAGAGTGGTGTATAGATACCATAGATGTTACAGGTGCATCGCTGTCCTGTGAGTAGGATGTTATTATGCAAGTTTATCAGCTACTCTACCTTTGGGGCCGGAACACGACAGAGCCTTTATGGCTGCAGGAATAGGTAAGGCGGTGGATCCCTACCCGGCCAAGTTGCTACACAGCACAGACAGCACTGGAGGTAGAGACCGCCAGTTGTCCTTTTAGTGTTGACCTATATTTTAACGAGGGCTCGCTCCTTTTGAGTTGCCTGGCAGAGAAGCAGATGTTCTGTTGTTCTCACCAGACCAGGACCGTAACGGGGATTTTTACTTGTTAAATACTATCAAATTAATATTAATTAATGCTATCAAGTTAATTAATACTATTAAGTTAATTAATACTATCAAGTTCATTAATACTATCAAGATAATTATTACTATCAAGTTAATTAATACTATCAAGTCTGCTAGGATTGTTACTTTTGGTACTCGGGCCAAAAGTTGTGATCCTTGAAGACCTGCCTGCCTTCTTTCACATTTATTACTCTTTGCATTCAAACTCGCCAGTTTCATAAACTCTTAACACCATCTTCAGATAAAACCCGATCAATTTGATCGTGGTATGTCAAACCAGATCTTCTTAGCCACCTACATCCATCCACAGAAAACTGTTTTTTCAATATTTAATCTTTCATTTTTTTCACAAGACCGAACCAAATGGAGCGTGCCCTTTCTTCTACGATACTTTTTCCAATCCCACTCTATCATGGATCTTACTGCTGGGAATGCGGTCTGCGATCGTAACACCAAAGACTTTGAATGCATTTATCTTTTATGCTTTTCTGATCCACTGGTGGTAGATGCTGTGCAACTTTCTCGACTAGCGAACCTACCTATTCCTGCCGCCATAACGACAGTGTCATGTTCCAGACCGGGGAGTAAGGTAACCGGTAGACTTGCATAACAGGCCTAACATCCCGACCACAGGGCAGTCTAAGCATGTGTAGTTTCCATAACGGTTATCTCTTACCATCATGAGAACCATTCGCTTATTCGCTGTGTAATGCCATAAAAACAAGTATATAAGTAGAGAACCCTCTATAAATACGGTTCCCAATATTGTAAGGGAGTTTCGGCGCCATCGAGAGAAAAGATGGTCGAAGTTTTTTTATAATTATTAAAACTTGTGTTTATATTGAGTGACATTAGTCAATTTTGGTGGCATTTTGTACAATTATGTTCAGTGAAAGTGCACGAATGAAATAATCAAGAAGAAATTAGCGTATCGTGTAACTACTCGTTGCCGCCAAATCTCACTACATAAGCTTGAGTGATGAGACCACCGCTTTACCTAAGACCCTGATGTGACTTAATGATTACTTAAGACTAATAATAATTGAATCCGGATTTTGGTTATTTGATGCTATTTTCTACTTAACTAATGGCAAAATACTAACGTGAAAACTAATGCCAAAACCTAAAGAAAAAAAAGAAGTAGAGAACCCTCAATAAATACGGTTCCCAATATTGTATAACAGTTACTCATGAACCAGTTATTCAATAATCGCGGGTACGAATCAAATTAGGCCTACTTCCTCTTTGTTGGGTTCTATTACGTCTATTATCATTCCACTGAAAACTAGAACACAATGAAAGTCTTGCATAACTTCCCGGTAGGTGGCGACCGCGGTATTCGTTCGTGCAAAAACAATGCCAACGTTTTTCTAGATTCCATACCTTAAAGGGAAGAAAAGTCTTTCAATAATTTCCCAGAATACGGGTATCATTATGGGGCCCTTCAATACGTAAGATTTTGAAGCTATAGTATTAATAGGCTACGGTTATATCTAACCATCACGAGAGCCTTGCTAGTTTGCCAATGAAATGAAATGCTAATTTAGGTCCCAAAACTCCAAAACAAAAAAAAACTACAAGTTTTCCCCATCTTTTGATAGTAAGGTTTTGTAAGAAATGCACAATATGGTCATCACTTTGCTTATGTGAAATGGCTTATAAAGCTGACCCGGCAGACGTTGTTCCGCTGTTTTTTAATGTGATTTTATTAAAAATTGGGTTGAGTCACCCTTACCACTTAGGGGTATGAAAAATAGTTAGTAGCCGATTCGCAGACCTACTGAATATACATATAAAATTTGGTGAAAATCTTTACAGCCGTTTCGAAGGAGTACGGTAACTAACTTAGCCTTAGGGTAGCCACTTACCACATTATTGGACTTAGTGTTAGGCCTAACGTACCGATCTCAGGTTGGCAACGCACTATTACCACCTTTGGTGTCTCTAGGCGGCGTGGAAAAAATTTCCCCATGTTGGTCCGGCACCTTTGCAGAAATAGAACATCTGCTTTCCTGCCAGACAGCTCGTAAAAGACGTGCATAGGCTTACTGTCACTAACACCTTGACATCTTATTAGGTGGTACAGTTTCGCAGCAACTCGACCGGATCGCCATTACGTCAGTGCTTGCTGTTGATGTGTTCCGGTTCGGAGGGTAAAGTAGCCGGTAAACTTACTTTTGTTCGAGGCCTAACATCCCAGCCTCAGGTTGGCAACGCTACATTACCATTGTTGGTGTCTCTAGGCGGCGTGAATTTCTTACCTTCAGGAAATTCGTCTGCTTGTTTGCCTACCAGCATCATAAAAAAATGCAGTTTAGCCGTAAAAGCATATGAGACAAACAGACAAACTTTCTAATTTGTAATATTATTATTGAAGATATAGCTGCCCCGGCGAACTTCGTTCCACCCGTTCAGTTTGTATGGGGAAAAATAAAGTATGGTTTTTTCCATTTTCCCTACAGTTTTCCCGGTTTTTCTCTTTATAAAAACCTTCTTCTGACAATAACTTACACAACAAAAACTAATTAGCCAAATTGGTTCCGTCGTTCGAAGTTATGCGCTTACCAACACATTTAACAATTCATTTTTATACTCGTATATTATAGATGGATAATAATTAAAGCGCAGTATAACAGTTTGAATACCTATAAAGTACTTTTAAATCAAAAATTGCTTGATATATCCTATTAATATTATAATACGTAAGTTTGTATGTTTGTTTGTTTGTTACTCCTGCACGCAAAAACTGCTAAGCTGATTTTTATGAAATTTCGCTCACACATAGAGGGTAACTTAGATAACACATAGGATAGTTTTTATCCTGAAAAATATTCGTGTGGGACCATTAACCACGCGGGCAACGACGCGGGCAACAGCTAGTACTGGTTTTAATAATAATAAATAATGTATAGAACCGCCGCCGATTCATGACCTATTATCAAAATCCATTAGTTATTGGCCGAGTAACGGCGTAACAAACTAACCAAAAAAATACTAATGTATCCTCCTTTTTGGAATTGTTTAAAAAACAGACAAAAGGACAAGTAGGTCATTCAATGGTTAGTGATTATATCTAATGGATATTTGTGATGCTAGAATCATTACATATGTGTTTTCCACCTCTCGGGGACGAGTACACTGTTCTTTCTTTAGATTTTGGCATTCGCGTAGAAATTTGCAACAAATTTACTGAAATCGGGATTTAATTATAATTAGTAGTCATAAGTTGCCAATAAGTCATGTCAGAGTCTTGGGTAAAACGATGGCCTCATTACTCAACCTCAAATAGTAAGATTTGGCGGCAAAGAGAAAATAAACGATACGCTTATTTCTTTATGATTATTTCATTTGTTCACTTTCACTGAACAAAATTGTACTAAACGCCACCAAAATTGACTAAATTTAATCAATATAAACACGAAATTCAATAATTATGAAAATACTTCAACCACCTATTCTCTCGATGACGCAAAAACTCAAATACACACTTTTCTTGAAAGTTTCCAAGTATGAGTTGACTGTATGAGATTCTGGTTATGAACATACGTACAACGTAATGTGTTTTTTCAACTAATAAAAAAAAACCGGGTTAACGATAGGTTTGCTAGTTATAGGATTATATAGTACTTTTGGCTAAATGCGAATGCTCTTGTACATTTTCCTGTTCTTACTTCCTTTTCCCCTAAGTATCTGTGAATTTGGTAAGTATAATCTTGTGTAAGTAGTGGAACTTGAATCAACATTGTTGCTTTTTTTCAATCAAAAGACCGCGCAATAAATATTTACTATCATAAAGATAGAGCGACGAGGAAGTTAAGAATGTTAACAACTTTTTAAAGATGAATGACATAACATACTTTGTCCCTAACTATAGGTATTTTTATGTGAAACTTCTTCTGACAACAGCAACACAAAAAAATAGGGAAACGGTTACATTCGTTCACGCGTGACGTGATAACCTAGGGAAATTGATTTTATTCATCTTATATATAAAATTTCGCTCCCGTACTCCTCCGAAAGTTGGGTATGTCAGAAAGAGCATGAAAGTAGGATAAATGCGGGCGAAATGAGAGCACTACGGAAAATCTGTGGTGTAAAGCTCGCTGACCGCATTCGTAACAGTGAGATCCGAGAAAGAGTGGGATTGAAAGAAAGTGTTGGTGTTAAAATGCGAAAGGGCATGCTCCTCTGGTTCGGTCATGTGGAAAGAATGACAGATGAAAGATTGACAAAGCAGATATACAATGCGAATGTGGATGGATGTAGGTACCCGGGGAGACCAAGGCTGACATTTCACGATCAGATCAATCGGATATTATCCGAGGGTGGTGTCAAGAGTCTCCGAAACCGGCGTGTTTGTATGAAAAGGGTTATGAATGTGAGGGAAGCAAGACAGGTTTGTCAGGATCGTGAGGTCTGGCACTCGATACTCTCTGCCTACCCCGTAAGGGACTTGGCGTGAAGATATGTATGTATGTATGTACTCCTCCGAAACAGCTTGATCTTCTCATGAAATTTTGTGAGCATACTCAGAATCGGCCAACATCTACTTTTCATACCTCTAAGTGATAAGAGTGACACACGCCAAATTTTTTTTTACTAAAATCTTATATATAAATATAGCAGAATAGCGTCTGCCGGGTCAGCTAGTATTTTTATAGAAATCTAGCCGTCCTGGCGAACTAACCGATTAAGGGATACATTTTTTTAAATAGTCTGTGTTTGAGCCTATCCATTAAGAAAACTTTAGCCAATTTTACTGGAAACTGGACTTTCACTAGAAAATAAAGAAGTTTATAAGACAACGTGCAAACTATTTACGCCACAGAATTCTTAAAATTTATACAAAAAATAACCACATTCTAACTCCTACAAAAACAAATCAATAGTAAATAAATGAATTAAAACCATAGTTATGTTGTGTAAAATAATTTATTAAAAAAATACACCATCCACTTAATGTATCAGTCTTAAAACATATATAAATAATGAAGATAATAAATTATTACATTCACTCACTGTTTCATTAATTTTTACTTAGTACTACAACAAATCATATTTATCTATTCACTGTTTTAAATAAAAGTTAATTATATTACTTAAAATGATACAAAAGTGTTTATAAGTTTAAAACAAAAAACGCTTTTGAAACAATTATTATCCCTTAAAAACGTAAGAGATATTCTCAGCATTAGACTTGAATAGTACTATTCAAGATATCAACTAAGCCCTAGCATGATAAGATGATGTTGAGAAATTTAAGAGTTCCCATCGCCACTTCTGGTTCTATATCAGATCAGCTTTATCTTATAATAATTTTACGTTGTTATCCGATTTACACATGCAACATTTTAGATGAATCGGTATACCGGTGGCAGATAAAATTTGAATTACAAGATTCAACTCGGATAAACATACATGCAAGTTAAACAAAAGCTTGTATTACAATCAAAAATGTGTTTCGTATTTTTGAAGGAAATTACAAACATTTTTATTTGTACAAAATGTATCAGTTATCTTTAATAAAATGAATTATCTACACATCAGCAAATGAAAGTGAAAACAGTCAAAGCGACAAAAATGCCGAATTTGAGCTACATAGATCTAACCACAGAAAAATACGCACGATTCCAAGTTATAGCGCTCGCCAAGGTAAGTCTACGCTCGGAAAAAATTGGAACTATTTTGACTTTACCGAATACTACTAAATATACGTTTGCCGTCATAATATGCCGTAAACCATGGTGTTTTTGGAGAACAAGGTCTTCACCACTCAGTTGCTATCGTATTACATTTTGTCCTAATTAACTAATTTTGTACTAATTATAAGTATGTTTCTGAAATATAACTGAAATCTGAAATAATGAATACAGCTTCCTTCGACAATACTATTTTCGTAGTTTTCATGACCTAGAAAATCCCCAACTGTCATAGAAACAAGTGGTATTTTATAGGTATTACAAATCAATTATTGGCAATAGCTTTTCATAAAACGTGACGGTGAGTATATTTCTAAGCTTGGCAACATTAACAGCGCCCTCTTTCGTCGCAGACTTAAATGGCGCGACCTCATGTGATTCACTTTCGTTTTTTTGTCGCTTAGTCATATTAGCTGTGAAAATATCTTGTCATGACGTGTAGTCCTATCATAACTAAAACGATTTTAATCGAGTTAACTATCTGTAATTTGGTCTAACTTAAGGGTTAGGGTAATTTTTATCCCGCTATCTCAATGAATCTACGAAGAATTAAAATAACTACATCACCTGGGTGGAGCTGAGGGTAATAGCTAATACCCTAATAAAATATAAGAATTTGTCTACTTCTAATTCTAAATTATTGAGTCTCAAGTGTGAAAACTTGTACTTAAATAAAAAACATTATATACAACTCATACATTTTAAAACGTAGAATGTTTTGAGTTTATAGATAAAATCAAATGCTAAATTATATTTCATTATTTAAATATACATTTCACGAAATATTTAAGCTAATTGCTTTATTAGATTTTACAATACTTCTAACGAAATTTTTTTATTATCTTATTTTAACAATTTAAAAACAGAAATAATATTTTGGGTACTTTCGTAATTTTTATTTTGATAAACTGTTCATATTACCTAATGTTATAGTAATACCTGAACCCCCTTAAAATTACTTTCTAGATATTTTAAAGGGGTCAGATATTTGCGTAGCATCTGGGTATGTTTGGAGGGTTTTGTTTAGAACTCATTGGCTCTTGTTATTCTTATTGGATTCATTTATAGACTGTTGAGCTACGGGGTAGGTCGACGTATATGTCTGCGCTACGTAAGGTCCAGGACCTACTTGTTCGTGTAGTTTCTCGGCTTCTTCAGGTGCGACGGGGCACATACAGGGCACTAGTTGCACGTGTTGAAGGGATACAGGGGTGAGACTGGCCCCAGCAGGTACGCTGATGGGGATCGGTTGCAGGTTTTGTTGAATTGGCATTTCAGGTTGGGAATACTGCTGAGGCAGTTGGTAAATTTTATGGGACTCGTACGGGTACATGTACTGGTACCGGTAGGCGGGAGAAATGTTGGGATTTATCGGTTGTACCCATGACTTTTGTGTTCCTTGACTTCTGTAACAAAAAAATGACACTTAATTAAATATAAAAGTACTAGAGCCATCTAAGAGGTTATTTGAAAGTACATTTTAATTACCGCCTCGTATGTCAAGGGATTAGCGTACATGTCTAAGGCCAGTGATTAATAATTAGACTCAAGTTCAATACCAAATCGGGGAAAGTATTTGTACGACAAACAAACTTGTATGTTTCCTTATCTAGGTCTGTATGTTAATGAACTTAATTGTAAATATCATTATGAAACACATATATGCAAGAATCTTTGCTTACTTTTAGATCAGTTCATGTAAAAATTACTTTGTCGATTTTGACCAAAATTTTAAGTTATTAAAAAAATATATCATCAACAATGAAATTGTGAACAACATAAGACTCCTGGACACATATGAAATATAAACTCGGACAACCGGACTATTTAATAAAATAATGTTATTGCTAAAATGTAACTTATCATAATAAACTTAATAAATAACTTAATTTACAAAGTCAAGATAAATAAAATTATTTGATAAACATAAGCTTAGCACATTCGCATATCGCATATAAACAAATCATTCGCAGTTATAAAATTAACTTACTTATCTAAATTTCTTCATAAATTTATGAATGTATTAATTTTTTTTTCTTCTTTCTTATTCTATATAATGAACATTAAGTTTCAAAGAGGTGGATACTACCCACCCATATTAACATGTTTGTACAGTAGTACTATTTAAATTGTGCGCTTCGGCTATAGTCTTCAAGCTTCGGAAATCCGAATGTATTTTAAAGATCTATATAGAGTTGTTAGTACATAAATAATCAATTAGCTTAAATTTAGATTAGGTCACTCAATTTAAAAATAAAAGTATAAAGTGTAAAAAACACTGTAAAGCCGAAGCGCATAATTTAAATATCGGTACTGTATTTAGTAGAGATATAAGAAGTGGATAAAGTTTCCAGTCGCCTTCCAGGTAAAAAATGTCAATCAAAGTATACACATTTTCTCTAAACATCGATCTCCCTACTATAAAAGTCTACTACAGTTCGCTATCTTAATAAAAATAAAGGACTCTCAATTTCCATGTAGAATAATGAGTGGCGGTCACAAAAACATATTGATAAGAAAATTAAACTTGTATTAAAAAAACAGTTGCTGTATAAACATAAATTCAACAGAGCGCAATAAATAACATGTTAAAAGTAACTACAGTATAATATTATATCCATTATAATACATACCCAGTATCTGAACCCCATTTTAGGAAAAATGCCTCCGTTGAAGCTATAAGTGCGAGACTGAAGAAGAGATACATCTGAAACAATGATAAAATTCTCATAAAAACAATATATTCAATATTGTATTTATTATTAAATATGAGTAGACACGTCTTTAAGAGTTTCTGGAAATTCTACCCCTAAGTGGGTGAAATAGAAAGGTAGAAACATAAAACTTAATTTTTGGCCTACTTATTAAAAATGAGTAGATACGCATTTAAGCGTTCCAGGAAATTCTACCCCTAAGGGGGTAAATAGGTGTTGAAAGTTTGTATTAAATTCCTTATTAATGGGCTATAGATTAAAAATAAATAATTACGTTAAAATAAGGAATAAATTATTCACACAGTTTTTAATTCAACTCCAGATCAGGAAGTATATTAACTGCCACGCGACCAAATCTGCGGGTTTTTGAAATCACGTTGGTTTGGAATGAACCTTAATTTGGGATACAAGTAATTTTTAAACAAATAACTCAAGAATGGTTTTAAGAGAACAAAATTATTAGCGAGTGATTTTGGTGACGTTTGTGACTTTAGAGACAATGACTAAAGAAGACCTTGAACCTAAATCGCAAGTGTCATTAATGGAGTCATCTTATAAGTATACTAGCAGTTTCACGCAGCTTCACCTGCGTAACTTAGCTTCTACTGTACCGATTATGATGAAACAAAGCCTATGTCACTCAGGGATAATATAGCATCCTAAATATGAAAGAATTTTTAAAATCGGTCTAATAGTTTCGGAGCCTATTCATTTCAAACAAAAAAATCAAACCTATCCTCTTTATATTAGCATAGATATAGACAAAACACACTTATATATTTTTACTACTGAACCCTAAAATTTAAACTAGATTACGAATTGAATAAATTCTTACAAATCTAATAAATTTTAAAGACTATCACACTAAATCTTTGTTGTTAATCTAAGAGATAGCATTATCATTTCTTATGCTGTATGTTACTGTGAGGAATAACAAGTTAAACCCGTATCTTAACCAGTTTAAAATTTAAAAGTTAAACGAATTAAGAGATAGTTACTTTTATCTGTAAATTTAACTTAGATTTAAAGATATTACGAGTTAAGTTTGAAGACGATTAACTGAATGGATCAATATTTGTCTAAGAGAAAGTTATGTAATAAAATAAGTTGAATGTTTTAGGAAACCAATAAAGCTGAGAATTTTGAACATTTGAGAGGTAATAGTGGAAAAATAGACTCTGGTTCCCACGCTCGAATGTAACTAACCGAGATAAGAACGTAAAGATCGGTAATTATAATTATACTGAACTTTATCTATGCGGTCTTTACGCCTATATCCCCGAAGTGGTAAGCAGAGGCGCAGAGCACTCAAGACTAGCCAAAGACACTATGTCCCACAATGTAGTAGATGGCAAGCCTATCGAAAAGCGGACCGTTATCCAATCCCAGTAAACGTTATTTTTATTAGAAAATAGAAAATTCGCATGTTTAATTTTTTTGGTTGCCCGACCCAAGAATCGAACCTGGGACCTCAAGAAGTCAAGTCTGACGCTGAACCGCAAGACCAGAGGCGATAATCTCTGTGGCAAAAAAAACGGTAAAGAGCCGAACATTAGTTAAATGGAATGACCTATTCCAATAAGACCACTAATGCTTGTGTGCTTCGCAGCAACTTGACTGGTTAGGGATCCACTGCCTTAATCATTCCTATAGCCATGATTACGGTGATCCCATACGTAGGGTAGTAGATAGGTGTCCACATTAGGCCAACACCTATGATGTCTATAGGTCTATTTGATACTGCTATTATTTGTATCTACTAAACAGAATAATGAGAGCGTTAAGTAATAAATTATATTTAACTAGCACTTCGCCCCCGCTTCGCACTGGTATGAAATATAAGTACCTTCCTCATCAGTCTCTTTATTAAAAAAAACCGCATCAAAATCCGTAGCGTAGTTTCAAAGACTTAAGCATACAAAGGGAGATAGGGACAAAGGAAGCTACTTTGTTCCATACTATGTAGCAAAGCTCTTATTATTCTGTTGTGTGTGAAGTACATATAATTTCAGAGCTTTTACCATGAGTTGGTATAGATTAAGTACGATAAGTTACGTGTCGAAATCTGTGTCACGTTATAGATTTCGACACGGAACTTACCGAACGTAATCTATACCTATCTATATAGTTACGTTCGATAAGTTACGTGTCGAAATCTATGTCACGTTATAGATTTAAACACGTAACTTACCGAACGTAATCTATACCTATCTATATAGTTACGTTCGATAAGTAACGTGTCGAAATCTTTGTCACGTTATAGATTTAGACACGTAACTTACCGAACGTAATCTATACCTATCTATATAGTTACGTTCGATAAGTTACGTGTCGAAATCTATGTCACGTTATAGATTTCGATACGTAACCTACCGAACGTAATCTATACCAACTTATGGTAAAGGCTCTGTAAACTCATGGTAAGGGCATAATTTTTGTAAGACTTAATACGGCTAGGATACATTGTTCAGTATCTTCAGCTTTGAGCAACAGATCAGAGTGATTCAAACCATTTATTCAAATTTCCAATGATTAATTTTATAACAATAACAAAATTCCAGTTGTCATTCTCAACAACCATCATCAGTTTTATGCCAAATTTCATTGTTAGTATTTTAATAAATTTGTCATGCCTTCGTCTATACAATTAAAGGAACTCTAAAGCATCGTCCAGACGGTTGTAGTTATGCCCCAATCACGCCTTCCACAATATGACCTTGATGAAAACTTTGTTTAAAACAAATCCCGTGTTGGTCCGGGCTCCGTTGCAGAATAGACCATGTGCCTTCCTGCCAGGGAGCTCGTAAAAGGCGAGCATAGGCTTGCCGTCACTAACACCGTGACATCTGACTAGGTGGTAGATTTCGCAGCGCAGGTTGGCAGCGCACCATTACCACCTTTAGTGTCTCTAGGCTTCGAGAATTTCTTACCATCAGGAAATCCGTCTGCTTGTTTGCCTTCCAATATCATAAACAAACAAACAAAAAACAGCGACTCACCCGGATTGGTACCACCGCCTTACCTATTCCTGTCGCCATAATGTCATGATGTGTTACGGTTTGGAGGGTAAGGTAGCCGGTAAACTTACTTTTTGCTCGAGGCCTTACATCCCGGCCTTAGGTTGGCAACGCACCATTACCACCTTTTGTTGTCTCTAGGCGGTGTAAATTTCTTACCATCAGGAAATCCGTCTGCTTGTTTGCCTTCCAATATCATAAGAAAACTAAATTTGGATTAAACCTACGTTCCACACGATGCAAACCAATATGCTTATAACCGATGTCTTAATTCGTGTGGAAACGCTATTAGTCAACGATTCTAATACCGAAGACAATATTATATTTACCAATATCTGCCAATACATAGAAATACTAAGTATGTGCCAGAATAAATTTAATAAAACCCCAGAACGTGAAAATGAATAATAGTAATAATAATAAATAAATATCCCTGGACAAGTCACACGAATTGAATCTAACCCCAAAGCAAGCAAATTATATGCATGTGTTATTGGTGGAAGTCAACGATTCTAATACATAGAAATACTTAAATAGACACCAGAATAAATTTAATAAACATCCAGACCCGGAAATGCAAACATCTAAAAGTTTATCACACAAATGCCCGTGAATCGAACCCGAGCCTCACGTTTGGTCGATTTAGTTAGGCGTGTACGTTAGCCACTCGACCAACGAGGCGGTCCAACCAAATGAAGACCAGTAAATGTTCATCACAAAAATGTTTGCACCCATCGCACCAATCGAACCCGAACCTCGAAATCGTTCGTTCCATTTTGGAATACAACTACAAGCTAGGACACGAGAGTTTTATATTCCTTCTCATTGATATCTAATATTGTAAAACTTTTTCATTTTAAAAAGTTTTTTAAAAAGATTTTTCAGTTTAGAAAACGTAATACTAACTTAATTACTCGTCAATATAACGCGCCTTTATGTCCAATCGAAAGTGAATTCATAAAAACGAAATGCTAATGAGTGTTACGTTCCCGTCATTATAAACATAATGCATTTGTCATCTCATAACTCGATGGTGGAAAAAAAGCAACTTTTATAATTCAAATGTTACTTACAAACCATGGTTCTGAGCCTCAGAAGAATTTAGGCCAACGTAACCAAGCAGCTCGTAAGCGAATGTCTACGTGTCAAAAAATCCGAAACTATATAATGATAGTAAGGGAGCCCGAGATGCTAAAGTTGCAGTGACTAAAGTCAAAGGGATTTCGTGTACTTTATGGATTGGGTGACGAAGAATGAAAACGATTATGTGACGTTTTAATTTTTAGCGACATGGGGTTCTACGCAAAATGAAACAGTTTTAAATATACAATCAAATCAGACATTAATGACGTTTCAGACGGTTATGAGCACTGGTTGTAAACATTGGTTTACATCTGTCTGGATTGTAGATTTAATCCAATTTTAATGGTAACCGGATAATGAAAACATATTTCTTGGGACTTGGCGTGGGTTCGTGTGCGGAAAATATGTTTTTTCTTCTTATCAAAATAACGATGCTCGGAATTTGGTATGTTCCCAGTTGGCGGTAGGTTTGCCACCTATCACATTGTGAGACTTAGTGTCTTTGGCTAGTCATAGGTACCCTGTTTGTACCTTTGCTTATTTCGTGGAGATATGCTTTGTATGTATGTGTGTATGTATGTATTTCGCATATAATAATCAGACGGACCTGAGTTACTAAAAAAATCCACTCTCAGCAATATTAGCACCCTGCCTTCAGGTTGAACAATGCACCAATACTTTTGCTACCTATATTTTGTTAGTATGTTTAACCTCCAAAAGCAAATACAACTGCTTGTTTCCTTTTGGAGGAAACAATTATTGCGGTTATAAAATTACATTGAGTATATATTTACAACATTTAATGCTTTAAAAATACACTCAATAGATTTTATGGTTTCTATCTATAAAAAGGAACTATTGGCCTCATTTAGAGCCATTAATTAACATTTAATTTATCATTATGTCACAATTTTGTTTAAAAAATGTCAACCTAATGACTATTAAAAGATAATTGACATCTCTTTGTGCGGGCGTGTGTATAAAACTATACAGCCACCAAAAATGGCTCTATCATGACGTTAATGAGTCGAACTTCATGATATATAAAACAGAACGCATTTTGAATATTGCTTCGAAATTTAAAACGAAACCTTTAATATTCAAATTGACATTTCTATTTTTAGGGGTAATTATTTAAATAAAATTACTTGAAGAAAAGCAGTTTATGTACTGATTATTTTTTACACCTAGAATCTGAATTAAAAAAACGAACAGATACACCTAGGTTACGTATCTCAAAAACAACTAAACTAAACTAAACAAAATTTAGCAGTGAAGTGTTTTTTATAGGGAAAATTCAGTTAAAAACAATTTTTTTGAAAACCCACTTGACTGAACTGTGGTATAAACTTTTATTCAAAATTTCATTAATTTCAAAGTCAGCCAACATAAAAAGAAGAATCTGCCTAGGCTTCTTAATCTGATACCTCGACGAGTTCCTGTTAAGGAGATGTAGAATTTTAAAACCCTGACTAAGCCACGGTAAAAGCAAGTCTCTCATATTTTAATAGATACTTTATATAGAAAATCCACTAGAAAACAAAAACTAACCTTATGCCATACACAAAAAGAGGATATATTTAGATTACCATAATGTTAGAAAGTTACACGCGTGTAAAAGGAGGAAAAAGACTTATTTGATTCAAATTGGTCAAACTATTTTTAATTTAAAACACTGTGTAGATTTTAATCATTTCTTTCCATTAGAAAGTTCATTGTCTACGATTAAGTACGAAAACGAATATCCAAAAAGGTAGGCAGAGCTACAACCTGAGTACTCATGACTAGCCGAAGACACTACCTCCCACAGTGTTATAGGCAGCAAGCCTATCGCCATCCGGGCACATACCCGATCCCGGGTAAGAAGAAGAAGCTATATAGGGTTACTGGTAACTAATGTATAATCTTTCTAGGATGGCTTTGGTACATCAAAAGCAGCCGCTGTTGTTCTACAACTTTTAAAAAATCACCAAAAAAGAATTTGACATACATTTTGACAGAGAACGATTTTGGTATGGCAAACCAAATTCTTATTCCGCGATTTTCTAAAATTTGTAGAACAAAAGTATGTACTAAAGCCGCCCTAAAAAGGTTATGCGTTATTTAGCAGTAACCCTGTATATATATCCCCACCATAAAAATAACAACAGTATAGACCATAAAACATATATGACTATATGTAATTGATACACGTTAAATTTAGAATGTAAATGCAAAAATATCATAAAATGCAAAACAGATCTGACTTGCTGAACTCTGCAATGTTAAGGGAAATTTTTACAATGTGTAACGTTGATAATACCTTCCATAATATGGATAAAGATGAATGAACTTTCAGCTCGTTGTTAAAAACACAAGTTCAACTGTTTTATTCTATTGTTACTGTTTTCTCCATGTGGTCTGATTACTGTTGAAGAAAACCGTGAAAAATATATCATAAAAATGGTCAGAAACAAAAAATATATCATTTTAAACCGATTTCAAAAAAGGGAGGAGGTTATGTGTTCATTTTAATTTTTTATCTATGTTAATCGATTTCCTCGTTTTTTTCTAAACCGATATTAAAGATTGTTTTCTTTATTTTTATTGAAATTAAAAATTATATTCCGAGGTGGTTTTATTGCGACTATGTCTCGATCTGGTGCTGGATTCCGAGGGATATCTAAGAAAAACTTGTGTCAAATCATATTCATAACAAAGCGGAGTAAATCCTTGTAACGTACTATAAAATTTAAAAATCCATACGCTCGTTTAAATTGAAATTTGTAGCTAGGGTTGCCGCATATGCAGAAGATAGATTAGAAAAAAAATCTTTAAAATAATTTGAATTCAAAAATTGACTACATTTTAAAATGTTAAAAACATAGTGTGTGTAAATAGAAATAGCCAATAAGTTAAACTTATGAGTACATAATAAAGTGGATGTTTTTATTTTTTATGGATTTAAGTATCCAATATTGGATAACCCTATAACAAGCCAATCGGGCATTTGAAAAAAAGATAGCAATTACAGTTGATCCTTTCAACATGATCTTATTAATCCGAATCTCAGCTCAGCCCCCAATAACCTGCAGTCATTTTAAAATTGCTTTCATGATTAATGATACTACAGTCCAAATATTGTATTTTTTATAATTTACGTATGGTCTGTTTGATAAATGAAGTAGAACGTGTTTTTTTTGTTAAATTTAGTTATCATGGTGTTCTCAACACACGATATGTTTATTTTTGAAGAGAATGAACATATTACTCTCCTGAGGGTAAACTGCTTCTACAAAAAGTCCTTTTACTTTTAAACTACTTCACTACATGCTAAAACGTGGTTCTACGCTAACGCGGTTATGATCCGACAAATGGCATCAACTAATATAATAAAAATTAGACAAAGGATTCTTGTTTTAAAATTAAAATCAGAAGCCAGTTTTAAACATTTAGTGTTTATTATTATTTTTTTTAAAAACTACATAGCGTTCAATGTCAATGGATTATTTAGTTAATTTATTCAAGTGCTTAATCAAACAATTGCATTAAAAATAATACGCTTTTATAACTAAAAAAAGTATATTTCACGACAAGGCTATTGTAATTCTATTGAAGAAAATAAATAATTAAAAAGAGTGCATTTGATGAAACACTCGACTGTGAGACTATACTTAAGTTTTATACATTGATGCAATATGGGTTATACTGACTGCTAACTTGTGTTTTAGGCCTCAGGCTCCTATTTCAGGTTACCTACAGTTATGTGTAGTCATTGTAGAATAGATTATTTGCCTTTTCGTCACACCGCTCTTAAAAGGCGAAGATAGTCATTCCGTTACTAACAAAGTCACATCTGATTAGGTTGTAGAGTTTCCCAGCGACACGTCCGGATTGGTACCACCGCCTTAACTATTCCTGCCGCCATTAAGTCAGTGCTTGCCGTTGACGTATTCCGGTTTGGAGGATAAAGTAGCAAACTCACTTTTTTTAAGCCTTACATCCCGGCTTCAGGTTGGCAACGCACCATTTCCACTTTTCAAACCTCAAGGCGGCAAGGCGGCGTAAATTTCTTACCATCAGGAAATACGCCTGCTTGTTTGCATTCCAATATCATAAAAATAAAAATGAAAACTCGGATCCAATTATGTGGTCTACTGATAGAAAACTATCTCTATTTTGAATTTTCATACGCAACAAAAAGAAAAAAGAATCTAAATTAAAACTCATTAAGAAGTTTTCACTTCAGAAAATAAACATATCAAAAAAATATATAACTTTCTTTGACAACCCTAAATTAAATTACAATTGTCCTTCTCTGAGATTTCATTCACGAAGCGATATGAAATTGAAATTTCAACCTACAATAGATAATCGTCGACAGAAAGAAAACATCGTGCTCATAAACGTACAATAAACTCTCGACAGGTTTGTTATTACTAGGATTTAAAGGAGATATTGACGGATCCAGTGACGACCGTTTATGTTTTCTTTTATTGATTATTATTGTTATTCTTTTACCAATATTTGTGTTTTAATTTTGAATGAATTATAGTTCATTTATTTTATAAAATATCAAACAAGAATACAAAGCCTTTGTCATGAGTTTAATGAATTTCATTTTTTGTTTACGTAGAGGAGGTGGTATTAATTTTTAGAAACTAATTCTACACTGTTAAAATTAATTATCGTACAAATATAAATCTATCTACATATGTTTCTTGTGTGATTGTGTATATCACTCAATTCCTTCCAAACAACTGAAGCGGTTTTAATGATTTTTTTGTGTGTGTTCGAGATTTTTTTATATTAATGGCATTCGAGAATAGTTTAGATTCACAATTTAGTCCCCTGGAAAATGTTTTTTAATTATTGTTTACTTGGAAGTAGTCGTTGATTTTGGAATGTTTTATTTTGGATCCGGCAGACTGCGCTTCTATCGGAGCATCAAATATTATGTAGTAGTTGTTAATGTCAAGCAGTACGAAGTTTGCTGGATCGGCTAGTATTATAATTGAAATATGTAAGAACACCTACGTCAACTCAACGACAGTTTTCAGTACAAAAGACTTCAACGCGCTCAACATAATATTTTGTAGTAGTGATTAAACTTTTAAAATTTATTTGATGCTACAGACGTTTTCCATTAGGTAATGTTTAATACATATAAATGAATTGGGTTTCCTTAGATTTACTTGACATCATCAGATCCTGACTTGGCAGTAAGAGGACTACCTCGGTAGTACATTCTTTCAAATAAAATAAAGTTCGCAATAATCTCACAAATTGTTGGGCATAACTACATACAAAATATAGGCCTCAAACAGTTTTAACTATGAATATTGAATTCTTATAATTTGTTGTTTCGCTAAACTTACTTTTTATTGAATAAGAACCTTCTCTTGACTATCACAACAAAATAAAGATTACCAAAATTGATTAATTTTAATTTTTTCTTTGACTTAGCTGCGAATCACAGAAAAAAATCTATTCGATACGAGGCGTGCTGGAATAGCTAGTTGTTTATAAAATAATACCAAATTAAAACATTATTCTACTAGGGCAGTCACAACTATGTGGATTGAAAAATTCTTCTTACATATTTCTGTCGGCAAAACGTCAATCCTTGTCATTGTGACTTAGTAATAGATAGACAAATAGACCGACCTATAAATGTGACCTAAAGTCCCGGCCAAAGCCGTCTACTTCTTCGCTAACTTATAATAGTAAATAGATGATCGAGTTTTGCTCACTATTTTTTAACAACGTTTTCTAAAAAGTTAGATTGGTTTATTATTCCCTTTTTATCCTGAATTTCATGAAAATTCAAGCCGTTTACAAGATTCGTAATACAAAAGAATTGCTACTTTATAACTACAATACCTTATGAATTATATGTATAATCAAAATCATAAATATAACAAAATCTATTTTTGATGTATCTAAAAGCTACCTCGATTACGTGTGCTTTCAAACAGAAAACATCGCATCAAAATTATTATATTTGTTTAGAAGTTATAACGTCACAGATAGACATTCATACACAAAGTGAAATACGTCAAAATTATATTACCCCTCTTTTCTGTGGATGATTCTAAAAAGTGGACACGTCCGATAACGACAGCTAATACTAACGGTTTAAAACATAATTTATGATTGGTAAAACTGTAACCGACTTTAATTTCAAATATCTTATATTTTTATTTTCATTTCTTTTTTTTTATAAATAGGTGTTAAAACATCTGATGTAAAATATCAAATATTTTAGAAATTTTAGGTTACGTTTCGCGCAATCGGGTTTTATTTAATAACGTGCTTCTTTAATTTCGATCTTTCAGTTCCCTGTTTAGGGAAAATTATTTAACAAGTGGACTACGGTGGTAAAATCCATTTAAATTTAAATATAATTTAAAGTACCAGTAATCTTCTCTAGAAGGCTTACGTTGGCAACGCACCGTTAAGATGTTTGATGTTAATAAGCGATGCCTATTTATTATCAGATCTGGATCTTTGTTTCTACGTTAAAAAAACAAAACAGGATCACAACAATACAGATCAAACTGTTATCTTTTTTTATTAAGAAACAACGTTTTCACAGAGATAATAAATAAGAGGGTTGCCTGGAAGAGATAGCTGACTTGGCGAGAAGGTCGCCTTTGTGTATTTTATAATTTAAGTTTTATTTGATGTATTTGAAATTTCTCTGTATTTGATTCACAATAAAGAATTATTGTATTGTATTGTAAATATCATGTTTCGTCAAAATATTAAAATTGAAGTGTTAGTTTGTTCATATCAGACAGGACTTTTAATTACAATCTAACACATCTTCACGCCAAGAAACATAACATTACGCCAAATCCCTTAAATGGGACACAGAGAGATACGTTTATATATCAAGTTTTTAAGTACAAGTACCATTAAGATAACGTCAAAAATTCTAAATTGTAAATTTATTTATAAATTTTCAATTTTTTACTATTTTTCAAATTTTTATTTCTAGCAAACTAAATGGTAAAAATTACGTAACAATGATATTTATTTTATACGTATTTCCTATAAAATACCTTACAAGATCAAAAAAACATATTTTCATAAATATCAAAACAAAAAATTCGCCAGTTCATATTTCTAAAGACAAAATAACAAAATAAATCCCCAAAACCTTACTTACCCCGGTCTTACTTTGCGAATGCATTTCACAAATTTCCTTTTCCCCACACTTGCGTTCACACCGAAGATCCCTACAAAATATGACCGAAGATGCGCGCACCCGATCTAAACGCAGAATGGACGTTCCCGGGGTACCATTCGTTTTTTATACACGATTTCAGAAACATTCCGTCCCTAAAATCCGGTCCCTACACCCAGTATGAGGTATAATTTTATTAACTTATCTTCACTCCTATCTTTACTTAGAACGTACCGTTATATTACACTGAATTTAAATGGGAGGTTCCAACACACAAGTTACTTAAGATAATTTCACACTTTTTTGTCGATTCTGGCTAAGTGTTTGGACATGGGGTTATATGAAGGGTCTATTTTGTTGTCAATGAGAAGGATGTGTCTGACAGTCGTGTCGAATCGGGACAACTCTATAACCCTCTTCCTCCGAACAATGACTCATCAGGACTTCTGACGCGTGAAATTTTAAATGAGAGCATAGTCAACACTTCCAATAGCAAAAAGTTTATACCCTGTAGTTAGTTAATTACCACTGATTGATATTACAGTGAGTGAGTTCATTATGTTTTTAGTGTTTCCGCTGCCGGCCCTTCTACAATGCTTGGTTTTTATGATTTGGGTTGAATTAGTAATATTGTGATTGAAATTAAACGAGCAGTCTATTAAATCCAGTGATTTTAAACTGCAAAATCTGACTTCGATTTCCCTTCAATCGAAAATTTTGTTCGATTTTTGTGTTATCATTTTGTTATTGTTTTTAATAAAATTTTCAAAATAAAATCGGTACCATTTACGAACTGACAACTTAATTTTTTTCTTACGTTTTTCTCATAAAACCGACAAAGCACTGGTCGGATTGAGACAAAATCCTGTAAGGGGAAAAAACATTTTCTTATGCACTCCTTCCGGTTCCATCAGATCAGCTCGTCATAATAATTATGCATAGGCATCTTTTCACGTACAAACAAATTTTCAACTCAACCGGTAACAATGAAGTGGACCAAATTCGACTTGCAAGATTCCACAGATAAACCGATTGATATTGGATGGCAAACAAGAAATTGGATTTCCTGAAAAGAAATTCACGCCGCCTAGAGACACCAAAGGCTGTAATGGTGCGTTGCCAACCTCAGGCCGGGATGTTAGGCCTTAAGCAAAAGTAAGTTTACCGGCTACCTTATCCTCCGAACCGAAACACGTCAACGGCAAGCATTGGACGTTATGGCGGCAGGAATAGGTAAATGGCACCAATCCGGGCGAGTCGCTGCGAAACTCTACCACCTATTCAGATGTCACGGTGCTAGTGAGGGTAAGCATAGATCACCTTTCACGAACTGTCTGGCAGGCATCTGGTCTCTTTTGCAACGCAGCCCAAACCAACACAGGGGCAATACGTTGCAAGTTAAATAAAAGCTCATGAAATTCGTTCAAATCCTAAAAAGAGTTGAATTATAATTTGTTTGTAATCTTTCTTAAAATTACAAGTTAGGATAATAAATGACCACGACAGATATGATACACGAAATTACCCACGAAACGTTGATGCGTACCAGCTATCAAAAATAAAGGATTGGTCTGTCCCATACAAAGATAAGAATTGAAAACCCCGATTAAAAATTAGTAGACTACTCCAACTTTTACAGTTACTATGTCCCATATAAGATAATTTAAATGACTGGTGCGTTCTAATTTTAATACCAACAAGATAACTTATATATAAAGTCCTTCCAAACAGGTTTGTAAGGTTTTAGATAGTTTTTTACCACGTAATAAAAGATATCTACACAAAAATGATGTTTCAAAAGACTTGAATGACCACCTCGTTGGTCGAGTGGCTAGCTTACACTCCTAACTATGTCGACTAACCGCGAGGCTCAGGTTCGATTCGCGACGGGTGTTTGATGAACATTTAGACGTGTGCATTTCCGGGTCTTGGTGTTTTTTTAATCTATTTTGATATCTATTTAAGTATTTATATGTATTAGAATCGTTACAAGCAAATAATTTGTTTGTTTTGTTTGGGTTTGACGCGTTCAATGTATGTTGATTCAAATGACTTTGGTTTCCAATTAGTTCCTCCACATTTATTTGGGATTTCTTTACGGATTTTTCGTACGGAATGCGCCATAAATTTCGTCACAAAATTACGAACATATGAGGCGAGCGTTATAATACTTTTTTTATTTAAATAGTGTTAAATTTTACCAAAGCCAAGTTATTTTAATCACAATATTTTAATGTGGATTATTTTTTATTAGGTGTACTTATTTTGGAAGGTCGCGGTTTTTGCAACAAAACTCAGAAACGGTGTGACCGATTCTTAAAAAATAATATTCAATGGGTCTGAGGATTCCACCAAGGCCAATTTTTTTTTGGGCAAAATTTCAATTTTATTGTTTTTTATTATTTGGCTTTAAAATACATAAGTAGAACCCTAAATTTCGTATATCGTATTTCGTATTTCGTATATCTTTAACCGACACCTGTTTTCAATTTACATTAGTATTTCGATAATTATAACTCTGGCAAGAAATAATTTATATCAATTTTAAATCCTCAGTAGCTCAATTGGTTAGAGCAATCGTCGGCTTGAGACGAAAGGTTACAGGTTCAAATCCTGTCTGGGGCGAAATTTTTTCTTTCTTTAAAATTTATAGAAAATTTATCCCAAGCACAGGGCAAGTGCTAAAATAAAAAATTTATATCAAGTTTGAGGTGTCTGCTATTAAACTTTTACTGTCTTTTTTAAAGTGAATATGTGACGACTCCACCACCAGCTAGTGGAATATTTCAGTTTATCATTTAGTGACTGGTTTTTTCTTGTCAGTATTAGATAGTAATGCAATGTCTCCACCTGTATCACCTTTATTCAATATCATACATTGAGTGCGTCAATGTATTTATGACAGAAAACAACAAAACAAACACAATCTCCTGATGATGAGAAATATCCGGTTGTAAGTTGACCGCACCTAAATAAGCAATAACTAGTAGTAATGTCTTCGCGCCCTTACCCCTGAAAAGATAAGCAGAGTCAGAACCGGGACACCCACGGCTAGCCGAAGACACTTAACCCCACGATGTAACAGGTGGCAAGCATATCGCAAAACGTGCATATATCCAATCCAACGTACAAAATCCAAATACTCATTGTAAAATACCCATGTAATCAACGCCAACACCGGGCCACTAGACCGCAGAGGCGAATT
>NJDC01000811.1:292067-313804 GCA_002245475.1 Calephelis virginiensis | reverse complement strand
CGGCTAGCTGAAGACACTTAACCCCACGATGTAACAGGTGGCAAGCATATCGCAAAACGTGCATAAATCCAATTCAACGTACAAAATCCAAATACTCATTGTAAAATACCCATGTAATCAACGTCAACACCGGGCCACTAGACCGCAGAGGCGAATTTAGTATAAGTGCTAATTGACACACATATATAAAATTACTTATATAATAATTGACGTAATTAAATTTATAAAAACTAAAACCCAGAAAGATAGACTTCTACGTTTTCCCCGTGTTGGTCCGGGCTCCTTTGTAGAATAGACCATCTGCCTTTCTTGCCAGGCAGCTCGTAAAAGGCGAGCATAGGCTTACCATCACTAACACCGTGACATCCGACTAGGTGGTAGAGTTTGGCAGCGAGTCGCCCGGATTGGTACCACCGCCTTACCTATTCCTGCCGCCATAACGTCATGACCAGTTCCGGTTCGGAGGGTAAGGTAGCCGGTAAACTTACTTTTGCTCGAGGTCTGACATCCCGACCTCAGGTTGGCAACGCACCATTACAACCTTTGGTGTCTCTAGGCGGCGTGAATTTCTTACCATCAGGAAATCCGTCTGCTTGCTTGCCTTCCTATAACAAAAAAAAAAACGTTCATAACATAAATGTCCCTGTTGTGAATCGTATCCACGGCTGATACGTTCATCGGCTTTAGGCGTGTCCGTTAACCCTTTAACCAATGAGGTAGTATATCATTGTTATGTTAAATTTATGCACAAATTTTCATTTTTATAATAGGTATCAATAGAAATAGAGGCAATAAATTGTAAAAATAAGGCCATTATATATCTTACAGATGTGAAATAACAGTATTTTATTGCAATAGAAAGGTAATTAATTAATAAACTGTGTTAGTGCTCAACAGTAAATTTTACTTTTATAAGCATCTTAAATGCATAATAAAACTTATGTTTTTATAGCGTCTACGCTTACCTTTAAAAAATATCTTCACGCCCCGATCTCTGAAGTACTAGCCAGAGGTACAACCAGGACACAGACGACTAGTGGAAGACACTAATGCCCGATTTCACCAAGAGCCCCTATATTTAGGGGACCTTTTAACGTGTTTTAGGGGACGGTTTTATATTGAAACAGTTCCGTAAGTAACGTTAAAAGGTCCCCTAAAGTATAGGGGCTCTTGGTGAAATCGGGCATAAGTCCCACAATGTGATAGGTGGCAAGCCTATCGCCAACCGGGTACATATCTTATCCGGAGCAACGTTGTTTTTATTAGAAAATTTTTTAAACACTTTTTTGTTACCTGACCCGGGGGTTGAAGCCGGAACCTCATGAAGTCAAGTCCAAAACCGGACTGCTAAACCACAAAGACGACTAATGCTTTAAAAATAAGCGATACATATAAAAATAAATCCCCATTTCGCGTGGTTTTTTTCACGGCTCAATGAATTTAATTAGCTAATTCTTTTTTTGTTGTATTTGTTATCGTCAAGAGACAGCAGTTAACAGACGAAAAAATTGAAGAGAAAATGGGAAAACAATGTTTAATCAGTACAAATTGTTAGTAGCTGTTGTGTTGTAAAAAGTTGGCCAAATCGGGCTAGTAATCTTATAAGTACCAACATCCTCTTATATATAATAATGAATCTCAATTCCCAATTAATGAATCTCAGTTCACTCGTGAACGGATGTATCGATTACGCTAATTATTTTTTTTGTTATCGTCATGGGAAAAAATGTAAGTTTAGTTTGGTCCAATATTCATAGCTAGAACAGGATTATGTCTGTCCGCTGTCGGCTGAGGTACTCCTTATATATTAGAAATATAGAAAACTACGTCACGTTACAACTAGTACAATCCTTAAACTAATAATCACATTATAAGTATTACGTTTGCTTTTCACCGACTTCAAACCTATTAGCAAATAGCACGTGCTAAATATATAACTAATATTAAATCTTTATTATTTTTTACTTTTTAGTTTCGAAGTCGGTTCTTTAACGTAGTAATTTTTATTTAATACTTTTTAGTTTGTTGCTGATATGATTTAATTTAATAATCTTATAAGTAACTATATTTATAACATGATATAAGGCTATATATAATGGTATATGTATTGTGTATTATGTGGTAGATTATGGTAATAAGGGTTTTAAAACCTAAGTATTTTTAAAATTTTGTTTAAATATTAAAACATAATATGTTATAAATCTTAATAATTAATTTGTATAATTTTAAAGATATTTGCACACCACAATGTGGTAGAATATGTTGGTATTAACAAATATCTTTTGTAACAGTTTTTAACACACATATTCAGGACACACATGATCAAATTTGCTTGTAGGATTGATTTAATTTAATATTCAAATTCAAATTCAAAATAGCTTTTATTCTATCTATACAAAGATTCTTGCAACGCGTCCATATAATTCTAAAAACTACCATCGGATTGGAACGCGGCCACTCACATCGGGATAAGTAAAAACACTCATAAAAATAAACATCGGGATAAGTGAAAGTAGATAAAATATGCTCATAAAATAAAAACCTTGGGCCTTACTAAATCAAATTTTAAGGGACCAATTCGAAACTTTTTTGCATCTAACAAAAAAGAATTATGTAAATCGGTTCAGAAACCTCAGCGAAACCGGTGTACATACATAAAAAAATATGCCGGCCGAATTTAAAACCTCCTCCTCTTTTAAGTCTGTTAAAACAACGTCAAGTAACAACCATTATAAGTCGCGAACTATTGAACCAATTTTAAGGATAAAATTGTTTATTTAGTCCGCCTCTGTGCATGAAAAAGTTCATCATACTAACACATTCTACATGTGGTGAGCAAATATTTAATGAAACTATATCAAAAACTTTGGACCCCTTTTAACGAAAATTGCGCTGACGGAGGAGCATAAAATTTGGCACACGTATAGTTTATGTGTAGGAGAAGTGCAGAACGCTAATATTTTTCAATAATAATTCTTATAAAGTACGTTAAATCAATAAATAAAACATTACCCTCACTACCATGCATTTTACACACACAAACAAATATAAATTGATGATAACGATAAAAGAAAAAAGATGGCGCACCATACAGTTTGGAAATAGTTGGTTTTGAGAAATGAAGATGGCGTTCTTATCAATAAGATTTTAAAATTTATTATGGTCGAATTACGACCGACGTGCGACCACTAGTTAAAGAAATTAAATACTTATACCACATATTTTGACCACCTGATTGGTCGAGGGGTTAGCGTACACGACTCCATCGACCATTCGCAAAGCACGGGTTCGAGGCCACACTTTTTTAGAATTTCTGTCTGCCTTTCTGTCTGTAACTTGACCGCGACTCACACCAAATCTGCTTTGCCGATCAAAATACAATTTGGTTGAAGGGTATTTTATGTTCCGAGGAAGGTTATAGGATACTTCTTACTCCATTTACTATAGGAAACCCTTTGGGAGAGGGGTTAAAGTCAACATTTTAATTTGGCTATAATTAGTCCTATAATTAGGTGTAGTCCTTTTCATTTTTTGATTTATAGTAAGTAAGTAAGTATTTTACGGACTGCCCCATAATTTTTAAGTTATAAGTTTTGTGGTTTAAAAGTTACAGGCGTAACAACGCTCAGTATAAAGTGACTAAATAACTTGAAATCCGTATTGTTAAAAAAAAACATGCGTGAGATATATGTGAACATACAGGTCATCTCACATATACATTTATATCATCACACCAAGACCCCCTGTAAGGTAGGCAGAGAGCTAAGAATGCCAAGAAAATGAAGTTCGCCGGGTCGATCGAAACACGCTATATTTATGACACACATTTTTTTATTTTAGGCAGAAATCACCAAAACCAAATCAAAAAGTTAAAAAAAGCTACTGTATGTAGTTGCCGCATTTCATACTGTGATTTTCGTTTCGCCGGTCGGTATATGCGGCCTCGCTGTATACAGGGGGGTTACCATAAGCTCTTAAAACAGTATTATTTCAATGATACTTATTGTCATATACCATAAAGTTGCTTATAAAGGCGGACATTTAGCAAGATAGAAATAATACTGCTTTATGCGTTAATGGTAGGGCTCTGATCTCGCGTCGTGCTCGCATAATACATATATATTTCTTGTTATTAATCAAAATCAATTAAACGAATACCATTTACCACACAATTGACAGCATTTTTATGCTCTTAATTAAAGCAATTCACATACACATATATTTTGACGTCAAGTCCCTTATGTGGTAGGCAGAGAGTATCGAGTGCTAAACCTCACTATCCTGACAGACCTGTCTGGCTTCCATCACATTCATTAATTACCCTTTTCATACAAACACGCCATTTTCGGAGACTCTTGACTCCACCCTCGGATAATATCCAAGCGATCTGATCGTGAAACAAAATGAAGCAATAGAAGAAAAATTATTACCAAGCCATATCAAAAATGCAGAACGTTAATTTTTAAGTTTTCACTTCTGCTGCCACTCCCGGAGAGCAAGTTGATTTTTTTCTGCAGTTAAAACTAGGCCTACTAGAATTTTGATGAAAAAAATTTTTGAAAATGAATGAGACATAACAATTGCTTGGTTTATATCTCTTACACTGGTTCTTGAAATTGACCCATAGACTTATTCGTTTACACCTATCACATTATGAGTCAGTGTCTTCGGCTAGTCCTAGATGCCTTGGTTGTACCTCCGCCTACTTTTTCGAGGATACGGGCGTAAAGATATCTTATACTAACTATTTCGTTCTATTATCGCTCATGCCTAGTCAGAAAGCGAGAACACTTGAAAAGTCTAGGGAATGAGTTGGAACTAAATAAAAAATCACGTAGTTATAAATTTATTTATTCATCATCATCAAAGTTAAATCTCCTCATACCATCAAATCTAAATCCGTAAGCTGCTGCATTTTTAACATCCACCAGCGCCGGATTGCGGTGTTTATAAAAACTACCATGGCCATGCGCAGGCCGGGACGACCCGTTTGGCAAGCCGTGCGCTTGACGCGGATAAAACGCCTCGAACTGACCACTAGATGGCAGCACGTTCTTTATGTCATCATCCTCGGGATCGTAAGGTCGAGCTGCAGAGGCCGCCACAATCGCAAGTAAGCATAACGTCCGAAACGTCAACACCTAAAACAATAAAAAAATTAGACGCAGTTACATCAAATAATAAAAAGAAATATAAATTACGTACCATGGCTGGTGATATAAATGAAGATGATTGTAAGTGTAGCTAACTTTACAGTATAATTGCGTAAGCCACTGGGTCACCTTGGCGGGGATAGTTGCGTGCTGGCCGGCATGCAATTTTGCTTACGACGTTCGCAACTTTCCCTTCGAGCGTCTGTTCACAATGCCGTTAAACTGGCTACTTAGATACACGCTGGCACGCACCAATACTAGCAAACATAATACGGTAACAGTCTCGTAAGACAATTGACTGATTTTGCACAATACACCTGATTTGACCTATTTTTGTTATATAACTAACCGACCTTTGAATGAATGATTTTTAAAACATGTCTTTGACATAAGTTTATGCTACAGCGAATATTTAATAGTTTGACCTTGCTATGCAAAATGTTGCGAAAGTGATCTTGTGTAATACTGAATTGTGTTTTATGTTGTTTTTAAGTAACCACAACTGTCAACCTTGAGGTGGTTGTGTAGATGCAGTGGGTTCCACGGAACTATGGAGGGTAGAGGTACCTCTACCGTCCATACACGGAACCTACAATAATGTTGAGTAGGTAGAGTTAGCGAAAATATTCGAACCATTTTATTCTTTTCATTAACGATTACATTTGAAATAATGATACTTTGCTTACTGATTTCCAATTTTAAAATATGTATACCAAGTTTTTTATGACATAAGTCTTAAATTTGTACTTAATTTATATGGAGTTCCATATTTACAAAAATTCCATAAAATATATTTGATGAGTGTTCTGTTATCTAAAGTTTGGGAACCTCTGTTTGAAGTATGTACATTAAGAGCTGTTTTCCTTCAAGTTTTTCCGAATATTGCCTTGGCAATTTTCATAGATGACAGAAAGCGTTGCATATGCACTGGACCGTGGTAGGCACAGTAACTTAGTTAATTATAAACAAGTTTAAAAAATACTTACATTAAAATTATTAATACTGCAGAAAGTTTAGTACTCTGTCAATGAATACATAAGAGAATAAAATCATATTTCACATAGACCATACAATAGGTCTTGCGAATTTTCTGTATAGTACCAAAATCTATAACTGGATCGGAGGGCGGCCTCAAGTATGAAAATGTTTCTTTATCCCGGTGAATAGGCCCTTACGCAACATGTCATCTCACATGTAGGCACAACTGGAATGAATTAAGTGATCCAAACTTGGGTAACTACGCCAAGTTTAGACACCAGTGCCAAGGATAAATGAACATCAAGATGATGGGATTATTTTTGGGTTTAAACTGTCTTTCTCATGTTTTAGTACCTACTTGTTTTGTACCATTTAGCACCGTAAATTATATTTTTATGAAAGTTTCCAAATAATGAAGGTACATAAATTATAAGTAACGATACGAAATGCAACAAACTGAGTACTAAAATTCATGAGAATGACAGTTTGAAACTTGGAGTAATCCCGTCTTACTGTTTTTGTACTCATATTTGACGATACCAGAAGGTACAAAATTAGTACTAAAATACATGAGAATGACAGTTTTAATTCTAGAGTGATACGTCACCTTGGCGTTCATAAAAATTAGCCTAACTCCGTTCGCCCACCACAGCATTTGATGTTGAAGTGGTAAAGCCCTATAATGGTACAAACACATTATCTTTTCGTGCCACCATAAGTTCAGCGCTCGCCATTATCTTGTGACTTAAGACTTGAAAAAATGACAGTCAGTAACCTCAAAATACCTCAGACCTCACCTTCGAGTTGGCAACGAGCCGCTAATGTCTTTGATGACAACAGTAACTGGTATGATTTGTATTATTAGGAAATCCGTCTGCATGTTTCGCCTTTTATAGGTACTAAATAAACGAGGTCTCTTTTCGCCGGTCTCAGCGATGAACAGCGAGTCACCTAACGCCGAGCGACGAGCCAATACTCCTCCTTCAAGTCCACCACGTAAACAGAACGCAACACAAAGTCGAGGTGCAGTCTCCCGAGAGACAGCCCGTGTTGCTGGCGTTGTTATGGTATAGTCCAATACATCTAAATAGTGACATCTCGAGCTGAGCAGTCTTCCCGGCCCACAAAGCCCGGTTAAGTTGTAAAATCCGCAAGGTTGGCAACACATTAGTCATTTTAAAAAAAGGGGTCTTTTCGTCATCAGCTGTAGTAGTGTAGTGTTGCTATTGAATCTCGATGTCATGCGAATTGGAAATTGGAATCGTGTCATTTTAGGTACTTTCAACACAGTACTAGCGGATTATTAACATTTAGTCACAAATAAATTCAACGAATACGATAAAATAATTTATTATTTACTATTAACTAAATGTTAATAATTCGCCATTGTATTCAAGAGTACGCAAATTGACATACTCGATTCCAATTTCCAATATTGCATGAATCGAGCTTCAAGAGTAACCTTACCCTGGCTTTTTGATAACTTCATTCTGTTGGTTGCGTTAAATTCCCTACTGAACAGTTGAAAATTGTGCAATAAATAAAATTTCAGACTTATACCATGCCAAAAATATAATTAAGAAAGCCTGTTCAGTCACAAGTAGATACTGGTAGTCAGGGCCCAACTCAGCACAACTAGCGCCCTGCACAAAATTGCTACAGCGCCCTTTACCTGAATTCCAATCGAGGCAAAAAATAACAATGATTTTTAGGCCAGAAGATAAAAAGTGACCATAACTCAAAGGAATTTAAAAGTACAGTTGTTAAGAAGAGCCCTGGCGGTATCCCTACCGTGTCTAGTGTTACTGGTACTCGTATAGTGCTATAAAGGCATTAATTTTATATCCGATTAATTGCCTTTAACATAATGCTAAATACCGAGGCTATACAGCTAATACCGTCTTTACCATAAGAGCACACGGGGCACGTGCCCAGGGCCCCCATGCTCAGAGGGCCTCGAAGGGTCGACCATTTCACTCGCATATAATTTCAAAATATTTTGGTTCGGTTGGGTACACTTTTCTCGTTGCCCGACACTTGATATTTTTCAAATTTATTCGAATCAATACACATTTAAGAATAATTTGAGTGACTCGAACACTATACAACTAACCAAACATTTACATGAATTTATAATCTAGAATCTGTAAAGTGTATTTTCAAGTTACATATTCGATTTGTTAAGTAATTTGAAAGTTTACAAACTATAATAATATTTCTGAATGCATCCTACCTGATTTACTAATAACATCTTTTATCAGTCATGCAAACCACTCTAACGCCACACTCAAGCAGCCATCGATAAATGTCGATTTTGTATATGGTTGGCGAAATAGCTTTTATTTTTCATCTTACCCAATGACTTTATTACAATTTTATTATTTCACTATGCAGAAAAGAACAAAGTTAAGCGAATCACAAAAAAGAAAAAAATATATCTAAATATAACCAGTTCAGAGGTTCCTTATTACGTTTAACGGAAATAACAAACACAAATCAAAAACTGATCTAGTGACTCTGGTCAGTACTTTGATGACATTCTGACGGAATAAATTCACGATATTTGGTTCCAAAAAGGGTTAGAGATTTTCCTAAATAAATATTGCGACTACTCCGAAACATCTTCCAGTTTTTCAAATTCACTTGTTTAAACCAAAAAAAAAGAACATATTTTAAATGGATCACAAGGGAGAAAAAAATACCTCTGAATATCAACAGGAAAAAAGAGACTGCTACGTGTAATGAAAATAACAAACACAAATCAACTGCTGAACTCTGGATTTCAAACAACTGTGATTTAATAATTGCAAATATATCAGTATTTTATGACCCCGGCAGTAATGTGACGATTACCTAGTGAAAGAAGTCGGCAAAATTTAAAAATGAAAATGAAAAAATATTTATTTGCTAAATATGTGCGTTAAAAACTTGTTACAAAATTATTTAAGCATTCTGAAATATTCAACCACATTGTGGTGTGCAAATATTTATTTTTTATAAAATGTGATTGTTGAATGAAGTACATATATTTTGTTCATTACAATATGAGTTATTAATAATAAAAAAAAGAGGTTAAAAAATTTAACCCTATATACCGTAAACTACCACCGTACCACCAAAACCTAGCCAGTCAGGACAAGAAACGGCAAAATTTGGATTCGAAAAGGGCCAGAGTTTTTTCAAAACGAACATTGCGAATTCTTCGAAACTTCTTTAAATTTTCTAGATTTACGGGGTTAAAACAAAAAAAGAACATATTTAAGTGGATCACAAAGCAGAAAAAACTACCTCTGAAAATAACCAGGAAAAAGAGACTATTACGTGTATCGAAAAAAAATAAACACAAACAGACGTTGAACTATCAATTTCAAGCAACTGTGATTAAATCATTGTAAATGTTTATGTTTTATGATCTCGTCAGTACCGTGACGACGATATAAAGGAAGAAGTCAGCAACATTTTGGTTTAAAAAGGGCCAGACTTTTTTCAAAATGAACATTTAGATACTTTACAAAAATATGTTTAGCTGTAAATTCAAGAACGGTGAGTGTTTGGACAGAAAATGGATCCTTTATTATTCAGCAAAGAAATCTGTGTATTGCTATTGCTGCCATTTATTTAATACCACTACTGGCACTAAACATAATTTGTGTTCTTCAAATATATATAAGAATTGGAAGCATATAAGTGACTTATTGATTGAATAATGAAAACTACTGGACGATTTGATAATGAACTGTTGTCCCATTATAATCCAAAAATTAGCTATTGGAAAAATGTCCTTCAAGTGTTCGACCAAACGATGGATAATTTGACAGATTATCTAAGTGTAAATAGAGTCCTAAATTCTCTTTCGGAAAGCAGATGGTCCGCACATGCCAATACTATGGATGCTTTGCAAAATTGTTATTCACATATTTCTAATACATTATCCTTAATCGCAAGTAACATGAATCAACCAGGAAACACTATAAACGTATCCCAAAGCTTAGTAAAAAAAATGGAAAATAATGAGAACGTTTTTCTAACTGAAATTGGGAATGACATTTTGAGGAACTACGAACAAAAATGTCTCAGTTTCCAAAACGTTGACGTTTTATCAAAACTTAACGAACCTATGATCAGTTATGTCAATTACGCACGTAATAAAATTATTACGTGCATTATTGACATACAGAAATGGAGATTCTTTTCGCAATTTTAAATTTGAATCATTCTTCTTTGTAGACTCACTGTGAATAAAATTGCTTTGTGTTAGTGTTCTTACACACGAGCGGTATGTCACCAACGACATAGGTACTGCGGACGACTGCCGCCGACGTATTTCGACGACTGCAGTTACCTATGATGTTGGTGACATGCCGTTCGTGTATAAGAGCTCTTAGAGGAAGGCCCAACATAGTAAATAGTTTGTTGTAAAGACTTTTACAAATCATAATTTTATGAAATATTTAGCTTTGATGTTTACCTACCTTACAAAATAAGACAGTTTATCAAAAACAATTCACTTCTTCTCAACTAACAACGTCATGTTGACACGTCACCCACGTGCAGCTTGTTGGTTGGATATAAATTAAAACTAAACAGGCGTCTAAATATTATTTTTTTGATAAGTCGGTACATTTTATCAATTTAATACTTTTAGAACCATTTCCAAAAAGTAGGTGAGTGATAAAGCCAAATTTTGATTGTCTGTTTTCAATTGCATCTGCACATAGAATCATAATTTCGATTGATTTTGTTTCGTATCTAACAGCAATAAATTCACTAAAAGTACTAACGTACTGTGTGTGTGTGTTGTTAAAATTTGTGTAAATTGAGTATGTTTTTTCGATTTCTCTGGGATTTTATCATCAGATCCAGACTTAATAGCAATAGGACCACCTCAGAAATACACCCTTAGGGGTCGAACATATAATCTCCACCATTTTGAAAAGCCTATTAATATAGGGTTTTTCAATTAGCGCGGGTAGATTTTGATGGCATGTAGTGGCCATTTTGTTTTGGTGACATCTGTTAAATCGTTTGTTTATTATTCAGTTACTTATGCCGAATCATCATGGCATAAAAATGAAAAGATGTACGAACACCGCCCTTTAACATTAGCTTTATGTTTTTTGAGTTTTAGTCGCTAAATTAGCTTGGAAAGCCGTACGCTTCGCGGATGTCTAAATACTACGTGAGACGATTAAAAGGAGAGGGTGAAGGCTATTCACACCTAATCTTAATTAAGGGAAAGCCTCCTCTCCTTCTTCTTGTGTCTCTCTCTCAAGATAAGGTGAGAATTTAGGAGTGTGTAATATGAGATTTTTAAATATACTGCTCTTCATATGTTTTAATAAAGTATTTAATGACGACAAATGTTTTTTCCTAATCACCTATTTTATTTTGAATTTATAGAAAGTTATTTCCTATTTCCTTAGTTCAGCTAGATATAAAAGCAACTCCAACAGTTTTCTGAATTATTATTTATTTTACAAAAAAAACCTAATGCAAAAACATTTTTTGCACAAGCCTATTAAAAAAATTCACTTGAGACTTATAGGAGGGGTTTAATTTTACATCTCACCAAGAGGCTGGGGTCGGAAATTCACAAATATGGTTTACGTGATTAATTTAATTAAAAAGGTAATAATCAGGCTAAAGGGGGTTTAGCCTATTCATTTTTATCTAAGATCGGTACCACTATGATTATGCGTATGTGTAAAAGTATCGTAGTAGTAAACATAATATAACTTAACAAGTTAGAGCCAAACAGACTCTCTTGATGGTAAGAAACAACCGTCGCCTATAGACACTACAGAGGTTCCTGGTGCGTGCCTATCGTACGGCTGATGTACTATGATACGTGCACAAGTCTACTGATAACCCTATTCTCCAGCAAGGTACAAGACACTGGCGAACACGTTTAGGCGGCTGTAGTAGGTAAGGTCTAAAAAATGATGATGCTGGAGTTAACTCAGCCTGCATGCGAATATTGGTTTGAATGTCGTAAATACCAACTTGGTTCTTTTACAGGTCAATCAAAAAATAATTTGCTGAAAAATAAATATAATTTTTAAGACAAAAATTATATTATAATATTATACAAGTGTTTAGGTACTTACAATAAAATTGATAAAAGGCTAAACCAGTCTCCTATCATATTTAAAAAAAGCTACACCTTTGCGGGTAAACAGAGATAACACTAATAATTAAATTAACACACAATAACATTAATTGTTCAATTAGGAGATACTATTTTATAGCCATCGAAAAATAAATATTATATAAACATCACCGAATAATATCACTAGTGTACATTTCATAAAAAGATTTTGTGAACTAAATAATTAATCAAAAACCCCATTTTCCAATTTCCCGAATATTTACTTAAAATTACAAAATTGATTGAAGCCATCCATAGCAACAAATTTGAAACCGCATTTTAAAGTAAAATTAAAAAATACTACTCTATTACTATTTTCTATTACTTTTTAAGAAAAAACATGATCAGTCATAGATTAACATAAGGAAGTTCATGTATATTGCAATGAAAGGAAAGACAAGGATATTGGCAGATATTAGTCTCATATTTATATTGGAAAATATTTATGATGCTGCCAAATAATTCTAATGGCCCGGTTCCACCATTTAACCAAAAAAAATTCTCATGTCATTCAGCCAACGAAAAGTTTAAAAACGAACAAGAATGTGGACTTCAACAAAATTTAAACTTCGATGGGAGTTTTTCACAGCAGTTTTACATAGAGTGAGCCTTTACATTGTCTAGTTATTCATTTGAGGCGATTCTTTTCTTACTTGTTTTAATAAAGTGAAACCTGGTTATTTAAAATCTCAGGGAACCAAGGATTTAGTACCATTTTAAGACATTTTAGTAATCTAGGTTTTAAATTTAGTTTTCTCATTTACAGAGATCCCGCTTATCGAAATGTTTGACAGTATTGACAAACAAAGCACGTACGAAAGAAATTTAAATGTTTTTAAACAATCGTATCGAAACTCAATTTGTTTCACTTATAAAGGAATTTAATTACAGAGTCCCAATTGTAGAGGCAAACAGAACAAAAAATCCTAGAAATCAAATGTTAGAAAAGTCCCTTAACAGAGGTAATTCGATAAAAATGTGTCAGGCATTAATTCTCAAATTTTCAAAAACTCATTGCAGTTTTCAGTAATAGAGGATTCTCGCTTATGCAGGTCCCACTTAACCAGATTTCACTTTACAAACAAATTTATCTTCACGCCAAGTTATAAAGTAGGCAGTCAGTTCTAGGCGTCAATTATCACGAGCCTTATAAACCTGCCTCAGCATTTTATTATTACACATTTTAACAAACGACGTGATTACCAGCTAATTTGTTATTTATGTTGTTATATAAATATCTTCACCCCCGTATCCCCGACAAGGTAGGCAAAGGAAGGCCCCTGAGGCAAGCCGACAACAAGTCCCACAATGTGATAGGTGGTAAACCTATCGCCAACTGCAAATGCTATGCCAGTGTTTAGACTTTTTTTAATTGGATCAACAATAAAACGGTTACACTACGATAGTAAAATGAAAATAAAATGAGAATCCGAAAGTCTTCAGAAACATTCAAGCCAACAAAGTTTTGTTGGAGAAAGACTTGGTTGTACTATTGTTAAAATCACTCGTAAAATATATTTCTCTTAAAAAATAGTTTTCGCAAAAGTAAGATTTCAAATCAATTTTACGGAACCACCTTAACGCATTCCCAAAATATGGATGACTTCTCACATGGTGCAATTATTTTAGACAATAACTTATAAACTACGAGAATACTTGTCAAATTTTAAATGAGCTAGTAATGCTAGGTTATGGCAGTATGTGCTGCAAATGTATAAGGTAACTCAACCAACCAAATCAAAATAAATAATCTGTCTGTCTATAATTAAAAACTAAAAATTTTAAAAACATTTTTAAATACGCTAGGTAACAACCTCATAGAAAACAACAAAAATAAGCTACCAACGTGATGCCGGATAAAAGATTGAGAATTTGACGAATTTATCTTACAAAACTTTCGTATAGGTAAAATTGACATAAATACAATCATTAAAATATGTAATTGATATTCTCCATCGTTTGCGCTTGGTGAAACTGCCATATTTTGATATCTTTAAATGAAGAAACAGTGTTTATGTTTTAGCAAGATCAGGTTATTACAAGTGAAACCTGTAAGATTTATAAAATAACAAATCTTATACCTTTAAATGAACAATTCTTGTATATATATATAATTTGAATCTGGGAATCGGCTCCAACGATTTTCATGAAATTAAGTATGTAGGGGGTTTCGGGGGCGATAAATCGATCTAGCTAGGAATCATTTTTAAAAATGTCATTTTATTCGTATTTAAACTGAAAATTTTATTCGTGTTTAAACTAAAAAATATGACTTCTTGACATCTATTGGCAAATAATAATACTATTTTTTGTGAGCGATAAAGTTGTTTCAGCAGATGGCGTTGCAGTTCATATTTTTTATTATTCTGTCGGTAAGATCGAAAAATATTATTCGTATTTCATTTTATTAGTATGTAATTCGTATTTAAATATAATTTCCAAAAAACACAATTTATAAAAAAAAATACCGAAAAAACTTGATCGTCCAGGTACCTATTATAAGTGATACGTAAAACAGTACAAATGTTTCTTCATTTAAAAAAATGACAATTACTAAAACTTCAACACAAAGATGACATAAGAAAGGAGATGCATTCAATAACTGAAGAACAAACTTATTGTTTAAAGCCGTGAGCGAGCGTTATCGAGCGACTGGTTGTAAAAATGACAGATAAACATTGAATGAATCCATACTAATATTTCAAATGCGAAAGTATGTCTGTTACACTTTCATAGTTAAACCTCCGGATCGATTTTGATGAAATTTTATATGTCACATGTATTAAAGTCAAAAACCCAAATCCCGAATTTCAATCCCGAAATGACTATAATGGGGGATAAAAGTTTGTATAAAAAATATGTTTTACTCATGAAAGCAGCTGCCTGAAGTAACTATTCCATAACAAAGTCGCGGCAAACGGCTAGTTGATAATAATTAGTAATAACATAAAAAAATGGTTGAGTAATTTTTCTTATTATGTAAACTCTCGTCCTTATCTTTAAAATTATATAATATGTAATGCGTAAACGAATTATTATTATATAAAGAAGTCAAAAAAATATTGAGATAGATCACAAGGACAGTGCTCTAAAAAAATGCTTTTTACATTGCAGCATATACTCCTTACAGTCATTCCGAATTACAACATAATAAACTATACTTTTAATATAAATAATCCGACATTTTATATTTGGTTTCCTTAATGAATAATGTCACAAATTTTCAACATCCACAAATTTTTAAGAAGGAAAACTTTCCATACTCAAACCAGCGCACTTCGGTTTATACGCTGTGTTATTTTCTAACTTGTCAATTTGTAATGTGTCCAAACATCAAAGCCTTTACCATGAGTTAGTAGAGTAAGTCGGTAAGATACGTGTCGAAATTTATAACACTTTTGATCTAAAAATATGTTTCTTTTAGTTACCAACAGAGGCGCTGTTCAGAGTTTTCATACAAATAATTTTTAGAGACAGTTGCGGGTAATGTAAACTTGACAAGCCGTAAACTCATGGTAAGGGCTCTATTGAAATATTCATCAGTACATAAAGTAAGGAGTAAATTTATAAATAGTAAATACATTTACTATGTTTTTTTTTTATAAGACAATGGTTTCAACTTATCAAGCCTTAAACCAACCTTTAATATATTCTAATTAGATGCTCTTACCCAAAAGGGTTCAGATGTTTTAAAGAGCCAACAGTGTCTGATTCAAATATGTTACTGTTGCATATACCAAGCTATACATAGTTTTTAATTAAATCCGCAGTCAAATTTTTATTGCATCCCTAGCACTAGAAAGGTATTAAATACATCCCCAAATTAACCTACACAAGTATAGCAATAGAAAACCAACTGGTTTGTAAATGCTCAATAATGCATAGAAATCTTAAGACTATTTTATTTTCGATTTTACATTTAATTTTGATCCTAGTTTAGATCTATTGTAATGTTTTTACTTATAAGCATAAAATGCATATTAATATAACTACTGGAATATGTAAATATTTAAATTGCTATTCATTGCTTTAAAATTATAGGCTTCTTAGGCCCAATGCTACAAGAAATGAAAGCTACAAGCAAAGATATTTATACAATATAGATTATGCATATTTTAAAATCTGTAAACCAATTTTCGTTCGAAAATTAAACGGCCGGTGGCAAATCAGTATAAAACTTAGTCTCAATTTAGCAAAATATACAAATGAATAAAATTGTAGAGTGTCTTGTTTATTATTAAAAGAACAGCCTTTACTACATGCATATGAATTTATATAAGTAATGGTGTAAAAATATACATAAATAATATTTTTTCTGTGTGTTTGTTTCAGCTAATCTCTAAAACAGCTGGATGGATTTTGATCTTCACTCCAGGTAGCTAATGTAATAAGTAACTTGGACTACTTTCATTTAGGAAAAATTCTAAATTAACTATGCAACTTTTATGTTAATATTTCCCATTTATGTGTAGTCTAAATAGCTAACTATTCGACTAAAATGATGTCTAAAATATAATAAGAAACCAAAGAGCACTATTAATCAAGGATCTCTAGTTTGCGTCTGGATAAATTCATCTAATTTGTTGACATTCAACGATATATTTCTTTATTTAATATTCAAGTTATATGCATAATCTATAGTGTACAAATTTCATTGGCTAAAAACTTATCAAATGTTAAATATGACTATTTGATCAAATATTTAATATAACGCTATAGGTAACAAATTTGCTAATATAGCTAATTATTCTAAAAGACTATGCAACATTATTAAACCTACTAGTGGCGCCTTTCAATTCAATTTCAAATATCTTAAGCTAATACTGGTTTATTTTTTATTCTAATTTTTAAATGCTAAAAAATCATATGTATTTCCTTTATGCTCTAGAAAGACATAGAGCTTTTGCGTATTCATCATCAGTTATTTTGTAAAAAGATAACAAAGAAAATAATTAAAATTTTGATTTCACTAAAAACACCATGTGTTTTTAAAAAAAGCTAAAAAACAAATTGTATTGATATAATTGAAATTTAAAATTGGCATTGGCATTTGTTTGTTATTGAACTATTTAGCACCAATGTTTTATATCATTTACTTTTACATGTTCTTTAAACGGTAGGTTACTTGATCAATGGTCGTATATCAATAATATTACAGAACCACCAATTCGTAATATTTTGAACATAGAACATTAGTCATTCCTCTCTTTTAAATCAAATTTGTGCAGATGAAATTATTTTTATTTCTAATTCTGATTTTTGTTTGTTTGAACGCACTAGTCCTTGGAATTACCAATCGAAAAAAAATACTTTTCATCATCCGATAACGCTAATAACGATAGCTACAGTGATAGTGCAAATGTAACCACAAAATAACTTAAAAGCGCAAATTTTTTAACATTTACATTTTAAAAAATATAATTTTTGACTGCTTTTCAAAAATTCAACCAATATTCTAGCCTCACTGACAAAATGAATTATGATTATGAGTATCATTATATTAGTGTATAATTAGTCTTGCCTAGTTTTGACAGTTGGGTAGCCTTCGATTAATAACAATAGATACGCCATTACTAAAGACCATTTAGAAGATTCATATGGTCAATTGGGCATTACGAATTATTAAGGCAGGGGTGAAGGCGCATATACGAGGCATGCCGCGATGGTCATATTATCTAAGCGTTATTTTTGAGATAAACGGTCTATACTTTCAACCTATTATAACCTATAAATTAATACCAGTACACTAATAGTAATGCAGTCCGTCCGTAGATAAGACGTTTTACCAAAGTAAAGTAGTCTGGTTTGGTAAAATTCAGGGATGAACGAAAAATACTTAGGACGCCAAACATGACCCCTCTGAAGTAACGCAACTTTACCAGATGCGCAAGTGACACAATATAAAAGTCTTTGTTGTGTTATAATACCATTTGTTTTCAAAATTGAGTGTTTCCATTTTTTAATTCTAAAAATATTTTAAATCTTTCCTTTGTTTCTAACTAAAAGATTGAATAAAATTATGGACGATCGTCTGTACATATTTTTCGTCCAAATAAAGCCTATCAATATCGCTGAAATAAAATTTATGAAGAAAAAGGAAGCTTGACACTTCTATAGATTTTTAGACTGCCTTGTTATTTTCGAAAAAAAAACTTATTTTCAGATTACTGTCTCAACGCTAAAAATCAGAAAGTATTACATTTAGCTATTATAAAAACATTGAAGATTTATCTGCATCATTTTTGCAAATATAATTGAAAAAGAATTGAAAACGAAGCCCGATATTTGTCTTTTCTTTGCCATAGTAAATAATTTTCTTCCAAACCATAGTTTGATGAAGAATGCATTTATGATAAGTCTAAAATTTGTACTATTTGAGGGTAAATAGCCAAAGAAATATTAACAGAATATTACATAAGTGGGACAGGTGTGTTACTTCGCTGCATTTTATATACAGCATCGACCATCCTCACCGTGGCAAAAGCCGTTAAAACTTAGTGATGAATTAAAATAAATTTCTAGGACCAAATTTATCAAAAACTAATTTATATATTAAATTTTTTTTAATTTCGGGGAGACCAAAATTGATATTTCACGACCAAATTACTCGGGTATTATCCCAGAGTGATGTCAAGAGAGTGAGACCGGTGTCTTTGTATGAAAAATTTGTGAATGTGAAGGAAGCTAGGAAGGTCTTCAGATATCGTGGCATTTGGATCTCTTTACTCTCTGCTAGGGACTTTGCGTATGTGTGTCGGTGTGTGTGTCTGTCGGCTGACCCATGTATGTACGAAACGGATTTTAATGCGGCTTTTTAAGAGATAGAGTGATTCAAGAGAAACGTTTATAGGTATAACAACAAAGAAGTTTGTCCACCCGTGCGAAGCTGGGACGGGCTGCTTTTATTTAATAGTTTATTTTATTTGGTGTTAGGTGAGTAATATCATTGTCTTATTAAGAGCACCAGCAAGCAGTATCTCCCTGACTATGGTTCCATTCCTAAAGTATCTTCACACCCGTTTCCCGAAACAGTGAGGCGGAGGTATAACCACAGCATCCACAATTACAGGTCTAAAGTGTGATAGGTGGCAAACCTCCAATAACCGAGTCACGTTAATTTTGTCAGAAAATCGGAAAACATATTTTCAATTACTAGACCACAGAAACTAATTACTATTTCATATCTAAAGGTTGTCTGAAATCTGTGCTTTAACGATAACATTATCTTTGTGTATCATTTACTTTTAAATATTTTCTGTTTATAATTTTCGGTTTCTGATTTCTGTTCATCTGGTGCTAATAAGGGTTTTTCATGCTTGCCTGCTTAAAAACGCAGCGATTCCTATGTTGAAATTTTGGTAGGCTATAGTACAAACAACAATGACATGAGCAACTCTAGAGAAACTCACTAAGTTTTAGTATACAATACATTTCCCACCTGTCCCGAATTGTGTTAGTTCCTTACAGTTGTAATATTGCGACGTTTGCCTTTTCTTATTTTTAGACTAAAACTACTGTGTTCAGGCACGGTTTTATGCTCATCATACAAGGTCCCGACTAAGTTAAAACTTTAAACTATGATTGATCAATACTGCTGGTAAAGGCACTACAAAAACGCAGTTATTTTGTACATTTTACAATTGGCCGGTGAAATTGTTCTTTAAAATGCTTTTTGTTACTTTGATACTATTTATTGCTGGACGAAGGCCAAAGGTAGCAACTTCATTTAAATATAAATAAATATCCCTGGACAAGTTACACAAATTGAATCTAACCCCAAAGTAAGCAAATTATATGCTTGTGTTGTGGGTGTTAGACAACGATTCTAATACATAGAACTTAAATTGATATCAGAATAAATTTAATAAACACCCAGACCCGGAAATACATACTTCTTAATGTTCATCACACAAATACCTGCTCCCGTCGGGCATCGAACCCGAGCCTGCCGTTGGTCGATGTAATTAGGTGTCTACTACGCTAGCCACTCAACCGACGAGGTGGTCAAGTTGAGCAGCAGGTGGAAAGTTTGCTTTATTTTGTTGTTTATTTTAGAGACCAATTAAGAAACGACATTCTAGAGGTTGAAATTATTTTAGCAAGCAACAATACACATACGCACATACGTACTTTATTATGTAAATTTAACTTGATTAAAAAAATACATATTTTAAAATTTCATTGGCCAATTGTATTCATTTAAAAACCTTTTAAAGCATTTTACTGTGTTGTGTAGTAGATCAATTCAAAAAGTTTATAAATATACGAAGGTAACAGACGTTCGCTGTTAATATGTAGATTAAAATATTGATTTAAATACTAACACTTATTGATATATTTTTAATCTAAGTCATCGACTTATCGTCAAATTGATAACATCTAGATACATAGAGATTACACAATAATTACACAAGTTTAGATATGAAGTCACGAAATCATTTCGCTACACTGCAAAAAATAATTTAACATACAGGCTCAATATTTAACAAAAAAGTATACGACATACAAATGTAAACATATAAATTGTATACATATAATATATATTGGTATGCTACGTGTATTACTCACAAACAATGTATATTGAATATTATACGACATATTTTTTTAAATCTAAGTGTCAGTCCACACAACGTTTGGCTACGGTGCGGCAAAAGCGTCTAGCGTACAGATTTTTAAAATATAAAATGACAAACACTGCTTTTCAGTCAGGTCAGATTTACAAAAAATAACAACATACTCTGAATGTACTATCACCAAACCATCGTACTAATTTTATACTGACGTAAAATTCTCATTTCAACACAAAACGTCTAACCCAACGACATGATATTACACATATTTCGGTTCTTTCACACATTTAATTTCTATGATAGTGATCTACATCGATTACAGAATAAGAAAGTATGTCAAATAAACCTTTATCTAGTTTTTTTATATGTAGTAACAAAGAACCTCGCACATAAGAATGCACGGTGTAATGTCACGCCTTCGATATGCAATCGAACATATTTTAAAAGCAGTTATGTTATAGGGAAGAATAAAAGTCTTTAATAATAGTTTTAGTATCGTCAGGTTTGGCAGCAAAGTAACCCAAAAAACACATATGTTTACATCATTGTCCACATTCCGCATATCAATACGCATAAATGTGCATACAATTTAATAAAAGGGGAAAAGTAGGTTAAAAGAGCGGGCGACCTAATATATTTGTTAAAACCAAACAAACTTACTGTCAATCAAATTTATCACGATCATAATATATAGATTGTTTGACAAACATGATATTTTTTGTCAAATGATTGACAAAATTAGTTTAAATTAATGTCACAAACATCTCTACTACAGTCAACTAGATGTCGTCGGCACAGTAGTCAGATTAACAGTCAAAATGGTGAAATGATTCAAACCTGTATATATATACATACCTACATACATATCTTCACTCCAAGTCCCTTACT
>NJDC01000811.1:276254-291413 GCA_002245475.1 Calephelis virginiensis | reverse complement strand
TTATCACGATCATAATATATAATATATTGTTTGACAAACATGATATTATAGGATTTTAAACTTAAATCGTCGCGAATTAATAACCATTTTAATTATTTATACGGGATACTCACGATCTCTTTTTATTTTATTTGACCACGGCCTATGCAACTAGGCCGAAATATCGACAAATAAAATAAAAAGAGATCGTGAGTATCCCGTATAAATAATTAAAAATGTTATAAACATGATATTTTTTGTCAAATGATTGACAAAATTAGTTTAAGTTAATGTCACAAACATCTCTACTACAGTCAACTAGATGTCGTCGGCACAGTAGTCAGATTAACAGTCAAAATAGTCAAATGATTCAAACTTGTATATATATACATACCTACATACATATCTTCACTCCAAGTCCCTTACTGGGTAGGCAGAGAGTATCGAGTGCCAGACCTCACGATCCTGACAAACCTTTCTCGCTTCCTTTCTATCGTTCATTACCCTTTTCATGCAAACACGCCGGTTTCGGAGATTCTTGACACCACCCTCGGATAATGTCCGAGTGATCTGATCGTGGAATGCCAACCTTGGTCTCCCCGGATACCTATATCCATCCACATTCGCATTGTATATGTGATTTATCAATCTTTCATCTGTCATTCTTTCCACATGACCGAACCAGCGGAGCATGCCCTTTCACATTTTAACACCAACACTTTCTTTCAATCCCACTTTTTCTCGGATCTCACTGTTACGAATGCGGTCAGCGAGCGTTACACCACAGATTTTCCGTAGCTCTCTTATTTCGACCACATTTATCCTACTTTCATTTTTCCTGACATACCCAACTCTCGCTTCCATACAATAACGTTGGGATAAGCACAGAATTATGAAAAGCGAGTCTAATTTTTAGACTCAAAACCTCGCTTTGAAATAGTTTACCCAACGCTCAATTCCCACTATTCCCTGCATACACTCTCCTCTCTACAACCGCGGTATACCTTCCATTCCTGCTAAAATTGCAACCAAGATATACAATTTCATTCACTTGCTCCAACACTACATCATCAACTAAATCTCTTACATCCGTTCTGGCTTCGTCTCTTTCAAACAACATAACTTTGCTTTTCGTCGAATTCAAACGTAAGGCCCTTTCTTTACAATCACCTTTCATAACTGGGACCAGTGTCTGCAGCTCAGATGGTGTCGAGCTCAAAAGTACAGCATCATCTGCCTAAAGCAGGCAGTTCACCACTTGATCACCCATACGCATTCCCATATTCAATGATCTTAACCTTAGAAGACATTTGTCCAAATACAAAGTGACAACACATAGCCTTGCTTGACGACAATATTGACCCCAAACCAAGGCGATATGTCGGCGTCCACCCTCACACATGCTTTACAATCTTTAACCTTGTATATATTCTTAAATTGTAGTTTAATTTTATTTTTCCCCTTTGTTATTTAATGCAAAATTTGATTTATTATTAAAATTTCAAAGACATTTTTAGATTTAATAGCTAAAGTGTATATTTTGCCAGCACTTCTGGTAGAAAATGGCTCCCAAAGAACCATTTTAACCATAATTATAGCCTATATTTAGCCAATAAAAATATCCTATTCTAATATTGCATTTAAAAAAAGTCATCAAAAATATTTTAATTCATTATTTTGAACTGATTTCAAATAATTATTCCTGACAAACAATTATTATTAAGATTTGTTATAGACAGAGAAAATGGCGTGACAGTATTAGGTACAATGTTCTAATTACTAATAATTCAATTCAATTTCTGTCTAATTCAATTACATTAAACAAAAAATAATTGAATTATTAACAATCAGACATTATCAGATAGGCAAGTTGACTCTGATCCGACGATATACCAATCCTTCCGTCTTGTGGAATAATCCTAAGCCCAGTACCACTGTTACAATAATTATTTTCCCACGCAATTTAACAAATTTCGCTTTATTAATAGACCGTTGCGGCTTAACTATGAAATGCATTTGCTAAAACTACATTATAAATTATAACTTCAGTCGTGAAATAAATATGTTCAACATTATTGCTTCTACATTATAATACCTTATAATAAGCCTTCAAAAAAATACACACCACCATATGGTTTTTAAAGGGTTGTTTAAAAATACTGTCCAATTGATAAAAACCCAAACATATTGTTAATTTTGGGTTAAACTACATCTGTTAGCATCCCCGTTTCTGTCGCTTAAGATCGTTATTTTATAGAGCGAGAACGATAGTGGATATGCTTTAATTTTCCGCTTTTCCACTACAGATGGTGTCAGATACAGACCCTCAGTGCTTATTTGTACTGTCCACTAATATTCATATTTTTGTTTGAATTTCAGACATAAAACTGTTTTAGATTTCAGTACGTTATTTTAGATTTTTTTGTTTAAAATGTGAAATATAATAATTATAATTTGGTAGAGAGAATAAAATACAACAATATAGCCGTATTGAAAATTAACAACTGTGTTATACTTAGTTTGTATGGTGTAAGCCTTATAATTTATCTTATTTTACGTGAGATCACTTTTTTTAACACAACATTATTATTTTTATAATCTCTGACACTGAACTGATTTCGGGCAAAGATTTTTACGTTTGGACACTACATAATTATAAATAAAAAATATCTTGTTACTTAATTTTAAATGCATTTTTTTCAAATAAAAACTACGTGATAACGGTTCATTCATCATGATTTAACTCAACATATGCAACTTAGGGACATCAGCTCAATATAATTGAAATCAAAAAATATTAAGAAAAATCACACTTTTTATATGTGTACTTTTTAGACGCAAATTATCACAATGACACATGACAAAATCAACAATACAACAGCACAGATATACCTAAAAAAAAGCGAAATACCCCCAACTGGAGGAAGTTAATATATTCAGGATTTTTCCAATTGGATAACATTTTTAAATTACATAGAAAAGTTTTATCACCATTTACAACAATAAAGTGACTTCAGATGAGTAAATACTCACATGTACACTATAGGGTAGTCAAAATTAGAATACCGTTCATCTTAAACACTGTACAAATAGCTCTCGAGTTTGGTTTTAGGTGATGGTTGAGTAAAGGGGGAGAACCACAACAAAGAGAATCGACCAAATACAGACTGTATACTCTTCCATCGAGATTTCCGTACCCACCTCGCTTGTTCCTTCTTCAATTGCTCTATGCCCTGAAAATTACATCATTTTTTTAAAAAAAAAGTGCAAAAAAAAACTATTTTGATTTTAATGTTCATTTAGTAAATACTAGCTGCTTTATGCGACTACGTACGCATTTTTTCGTGGTTAGTAGTGGGAATTGAAAGGTTTTTTTTTATTAAAAAGTAACCTAAATGTTGGCAGAAGCTATAAACACAAGATTTGGTAATAAATCGTTCAGTAGTTAATGTATAAAAAGTGTACTGACAAACCGACAAAATTTCAATAACTCTTTTGGATTTTGTATCCTCTATAAATTACGTAGCAATCATTGTTTTTAAAGCGTCCTATTTATAGATTTACTTTTATTACAATGTTTTATATATTTGGATTAAAGTATACTTTATATTTGTATTAGGGCTACTAATTAGACTAAAGAAATTATAACAAAACGTATCACATGTATTAATTTCAGTATTTTTTTAAATATTAAAAAAAATGTCGCCCAGCCTTCTTCTACCAATCGTCTTGTTGATAATGACTTACAAGCATGCCCAGCACCCTCATAATGGCGATAGGAATTGTTAAACTGAAATTATCCTCGCCTTTAACGAGATGCCAGGCAGAGGCAGATGTTTATTCTATTCGGGGGTCCAGGACCAACATCCGAGAAAACCTATACAGCTAACATATTTGGTTTCTTTGGCAGTTTAGCAAATTTTCATGTTTATGTTAGAATACACACACTCCTTTAAATTGTCGCTTTCATACTGACTCTCTGAAAAAGACTCTCAATTTTCTAATCTCTAATTTGTAATTTTAAAAAAAGGGGGAAACAGGGAGATCTTACAGTTTCGTCATTCCAGATGGCGTGTAGTTGTGTTCCCAGCATAACTACGGTGAATATAGCAAAGAGCAGTGCTTCAGCGATGAGGAACAGCAGCAGTACCACGGTCGCCGGCGGGGAGTAGGTGGTGCATTCCCTCCACTCGTGGCGGATACATGTCAGGAATTGGTTCACTGAGAGCGTCAGGGAGTGGACTGATATTGCTGCTATGTAAAACTGAAAACAAAACGAAACTCATAAATAAATCAACACATTTACAGTAACAAATGAAATAATCAGATACAAAGGCGATAAAAATGTGATTGTGAGAAATACAGCAATTAAAAAAACTACAACAAATGGAGGATGTCATACATTAGATTCCTATATTTTTTAGGTAGGTTAATCGAGTTCTTTGTGACTTCTGAAACTATTTTAAAAATTCTTTATTATTTGAAAGAGCGTACATCCACGGGTAGTCCCATTGCTACCGCCAAGATCAGATCTTGGGAACTTAGGGAACACAAAAGTTTTCTATTTAGTCATATAAATATTATATTATTTAGTCTGTGATGTACGCTCGCTGACCGCATTCGTAACATTGAGATCTGAGAAAGTTCCACTGGTTCGGTCATGTAGAAGAATGACAGATGAAAGATTAATAAATCAGATATATAACGCAAATGTGGACGGAAGTAGGTACCCGGAGAGACCTAGCATGACATTCCACGATTAAATTGTTCGAGTGTTATCTGAGAGTGGTGTCAAGAGTCTCCGAAACCGACGTATTTGTATAAAAAGGGTAATCAATGTGGAAGAAGCCAGGCAGATCTGCCAGGATCATGAGATTAGGCACTCGATAATCTCTGCCTACCTCGTAAGGGACTTGGCTTGAAGATAACTATCAAATGAAATTATTGCATGTTTCAAGTTAACATAATAACATTTTATATTTGTATTTAATAGTCATTAATTAAATTTTGCACACCACAATGTGTTATAATACGAGTATGTTAGGACTTAACATATTTTGTAACACTCATCTTAATGCTAAAAAAAATGATTTGCTTGAAATCATTATTCATTATAAATTATATTTATTTAATCATTGCAGTAGTCATTAAAATCGAAGTCGATTTTTTTGCACTTTTACTGTCCTTAAATTATTTTACTTTTGGCTGCTTTCAAGGCCGTCACCTTAACCATAACAAAATCAATCCTTTTGTTAAACTTTCTATGTTATTAACCAAAAGACACTCACCGTAAACAATACAAAGTATTTCTGATTATTCTCGCCGACACAGTTATTGACCCAAGGACAGTGATGGTCCATTTTCCTGATACACCGCTGGCACACCGAACAGTGGTGCGCCCTGTCCGGCTTGATGCTGCAGCACTTGGTACACTTGAATACCACCTCGCCCTCGGTAAAGTTCATCTGTTTTATTTTCTCGGCAGTAGCATTTCCTTTTGGTACTGCGCCCTGAAAATATCAGTCATATAGATTAACTAGGCGTCAATCACTTCAATCACTTTATCTAATAAAAAACCGAATCAAAATCCGTTGCGTAGTTTTAAAGATTTAAGCATACAATGGGACAACATAGGGACAGAGGGAGAGACTTTGTTTTACACTATGTAGTGATGATTCTCCATTTCCCTCTAAGTCATCGCATCACGCCTGAATGGGTGAACTAATTTTGATTATTCTTTTCTGGTTGTGTTAGCTAATGTCTGGAGAAAATTCATATAAATAAAGTAATATTCGTAGTTAGGGATGGAGAACGTCTGTCGGCTCAGACAGTAATCAATAATATTAACACAATTAATAAAACAGATATACAATGCAAAATATGAGGGTGAATGGATGTACCCAAGGGGGCCTATGTTGACATTATTATGTGGTTCATTTCATAAATTTCACTACAAAATATCGACAGAACAAATGAAAACCATCCAGTATACACCTTCCCATAATCTATAGTCTGTTCGGCGATAACAAACACAAAATATTTGTAATCCATACAAATAAATAAAATTGAATGAATATGTTTGTAATATTAAAATATTCTCCTTTTGCTATAAGCCTAAAAATTTATAATATATGGTTCATTTACCAAAATACTTTTTTTATATCTTTTTTCTGTCTGTATCTTCCGGCTACTCTTGTAAATGACTGGACCAATATTGACGGGACTTTCAGTGCCAGTAAGCTGATATAAGAAGGAGTAACTTAGGCTATTTTTGTCTTAAATTTCATATTTCATATATATAAATTTAATAGTGAGGTCACACCCTCTTGCTAAAATAATAGCTTGCATTTTTTTTAGCATGCTTTCGACGATTATTTTTGTCTTCATCTTTGGGGGTATGTTCCCACTACTGGGCAATAGCAATTTCCAGCTCCTTTGTGTTTTGTGGAGAGGGATGTAGAGATCTTAAGCATTTTTCTTTGTTCTTTAGAATGTCCCAACTATGCTCAATTAGAGGATTGTAGAATTGGCCCGACAGTAGTACCAATCCAGACGAAGTGCACCACGGCAATCTACCACCTACTTTTTTACTGACAGCACTGGCAGAATAATCCTGTAACCTAAATTTTTAATTACCACCAGCTGACATTGGGGCTGTTACATCCCTATACCGCCAAAACTCAAACGTATTGTAAAATTTTAAAAAACTCACTGGATCTGTAAACATCGTCCTCAGATGCGAAGCGAAGGCGAGGAAAGCGAGACTTTGGAATATGATAATATTTATATAACTATAAAAGGGGTAATTGGATATGCCGGGCAGCAACATCACCATCATGACTACGAACTCAGCGTATAATATCAGAAGCCATGTCATCACCGCACAGATTATCCCACATATATCCTGCAAAAATACATATCTTAAATTAGTAGAATTGTAAAACTAAACAAATGAATACCCCTGAATAAATTATACAAACTAGTGGTTGCCCTTTGGTCAAATTCGTCCATAATAAATTTTAACATCTTGTTGATAAGAACGCCATCTTCATTTCTCAAGATCAACTTTGTTTCCAAACTTTTTAGTGTGCCATGTGTGATCTTTTATCGTTATCATCATTATATTTGTTTGTGTGTGTCAAATGCATGGTAGTGTAGGTAATATTTTATTTATTGATTTAATGTACTTTATAAGCATTATTATTGAAAAATATTAGCGTTCTGCACTTCTCCTACACATAAACTATAAGTGTACCAAATTTTATGCTCCTGCATCTGCACAATTTTCGTAAAAAGGGGTCCAAAGTTTTGGCATCATGTATTAATGTATAGATTAGCAGTAGATATTCAAATATTATCCATTGCTTACGTTACGGCGGAGACCGGTCATTTCAGCCACAAAAAAATACTCATTTTATATTCTTACTGTAGTACTTTAGGTATTGATGCCTACAACTACCTATGATAATACCTAAATAAAGGGGAGGCGAAATGCATAGTCACGCCAGCGTCATAGAATCGCATTTTGTCGATTAATCGGTGTTGTCGATTAATCTGTGTTGTCGATTACATGGTGGACATAAAAAGGTCATATGACATTTATATTTTTAATGGTGGGGCGAATGTCCAAAAACTAAAACCATTAGTCACTTCTCCACCCCTGGTCTAAAATAATTACTCAAACGTACACTATGTGAACCAAAATCTGTGGAAACAACAATACCTTATTTGACGTGCTCAATTATATTATCAAGTCAAAAAAAAATGACAGACTACATGAGCGGCCCTATGTAGAGAAGTTACTTATGATGGCCAACTGCTATATCCCATAACATAATGTTTGTGTGCAAAAAGATAAAATAATCACTTGTAGTCTGTCTAAAAATAGAATCAAGTTTCCTTAATTTAGAAAAGTTTTTTGTCTAAAAAATGTAAGCGGACTAGGAAACAAAGAAAATAAATCAATTTGTGACAACTTTGACAGTTATTTGTTATTCAGTTTTGAGACCCTTTCACACAAACCGAATGTTACATTATCAGACATACGATGTTCTATTGAAAATTATTTAAAAATACTTAAAGCATTTTTCGTAAATATAACGCTCGTTCCTATAGGCGAACCTCACTGAGACTTTTATGTTTATATATTTTAAAAGATTCCCGAAACGACACATTCACATTCAGTTAACATTTGCCTTATCTAACAATTATTACAAAAGCTGTATACAAGAATATCATTAAGCCAGACAGGTTCGTCAGGATCGTGAGGTCTGGCACTCGACCACGGGGTAGGTCAAGTGACTTGGCTTATACTTGGGAACTTGGCGTGAAGATATGTATGTATGCATGTATGTATAATAAATTCTTGTCGGTCGAGTCTTTACTAAATAAATCTTTTATTTTAATTGGTTAAACAGATAAGTTTCATTAAAAGTAAAATGACGCGTATTAAAACAGCGAGTAAAACATTTCCGCAGGTATATTAGAACACCGATGCGAGAAGACCTCAGAATGTATGGGGGATGTACAAAGGCAGCGTCTTTTAATAATGTAAATAAGCGAAGTTAAAATCAATAACTTGAAAATTGAAACTGTTGCTTATATTCGTAATTATAACTTAAAGACGTCAACTGCGCGACTTTAATCCCCTTTTAACTGACTCCATAAAGGTTTGCATATTTTTTGTGTTTTTGCCACGCAATTCCTCAAATAATAACAAATTGATTTTAATATTATACTCAGCCGAGTGCTCTTGCTCTCGAGAGCTAGTCGACCTGGTTGGTACCCATTGCCATATAAAATCCGTCTTATGATATTGGAAGGTAAATAAGTCGACGGATTTCCTAATGGTAAGAAAGTCACGCCACCTAAAGACACCAAAGGTGGCAATGGTGAGTTGCCAACCTGAGGCCGGGATGTTAGGCGCCAAGATAGTAAGTTCACCGGCTACCTTACTCTCCGAACCGGAACACGCCAAAGGCAAGCACCGTTGTTATGGCGGCAGGAATAAAAAGGGCGGTGGTAACAATCCAGACGAGTCGCTGCGCAAACTCTACTATCTACTAAGATGTCACAGTGTTAGTGACGGTAAGCCTATGCCCGTTTTTCACGAGCTGCCTGGCAAGAAGGCATATGGTCTATTCTGCAAATGAGCCCGGACCGACTAATATAGCTTCAGTAAAAACGAAAGAGAGGCGGTAAATTATAAAGAGTTAGCAATAGTTAGAATCGAAATCAGTAAGGTTACTCTTGAAGCTCGATTCATGCAATATTGGAAATTGGAATCGAGTCATTTTAGGTACTCGAACACGATACTGACGAATTATTGACATTTAGTTAATATCAAACAAACTGTTTTATCAGATACGTTGAATTTATTTCTAACTAGCTGTCCCGGCAAACTTCGTTCTAGCCGTTCAGTTTGTATGAGAAAAAATAAAACGTTTTTTCCTAGTTTCCTCGCAGTATTTCCCTTTTTCTTATCTTTTAAACCTTACCTGGACTTGAACAAATCATTCAAAACCAAAATTAGGCAAATACTATACTAACAAACAACAATAGATTTTTATATATTGATTCCAATTTCCAATTTGCATGATATTGAGATCCAAGAGTAACCCTACAGGTCTTTGTTAGGAGTGTAATCTCCAGTTGTAATATAAACGTAACTTGACCATAACTATGCTATAAATTGATATACTATACCTTAATGCACCAGGCTTTGCCACCGCAGCAGCGGTTATGCATATCATGCTCCAGACGTGTGAGAACCAAACATTCCGGATCTATCTGATACTGACTTTCCAGTTCATCTTCATCTGAACTCTCGTAAAATTCTCGTATCATTTAGCTTATGTTGTGGCTCTAAAAACAGTTTCAATTATTATTATTATTGCCTTCACGCTAAGAACTCATGGCGCGGTTTACCCACGCCCGCGGCGTGATCCCGCAGATTCCGTAGAACGTAGATTTATATGAAAAAAGTAAGATCACATTTCACGACGCGATTTTCAACCGCAGCGCACGCGGTTGTTTGCGGTTCCCACGGCAGCGGTCGCCCGTCGTGCGGGGCGGCAATCTCCCGCCGCCTCGACGGTTTGCGATCGCTTGGCGGGCGACCATTTTGTACTAAATATTTGTACTGATTATTTAACCGCAACCGCCGGCCGCGCCATCTTCAACCGCCAAGTTTGAGGGCTCGATCTCGTGAGTTTTGAAATAAAACCGCAGTTGGTGGTAAATATGTTGCGCACTTATTAAAAAGCTTTGAAGTTATTGCTATCTTCTTTCAATGATAGTAATAGAAAGAGACAAAACAAATTTAGTGCTATCAGATTTGTTTATACATTACATTTCTACAGACTTGTAAAAGTCACAAGTTGACATGTCCTTAATCTGGACATGTCTAAAACATTATTTTTGTTTCATTACAAAAAGATTAACATAAAAAAATATTTGGTGCACTACAGAATTTATTAGAGAAAAAATAAAAGAATTACAAAAACACTGGGCGGTAGAGTTTCGCAGCAATATGAGCAGTAGAGTTACCCGAATGGGTACCACCGCCTTACCTATTCCTGCCGCCATAACGTCAGTGCTCGCCGTTGACGTGTTCCGGTTCGGAGGGTAAGATAGCACCATGATCACCATTAGTGTCTCTAAGCGGCTTGAATTTCTTACCATCAGCAATTCATCAGCTTGTTTGACTTCCAGTATCATAAAAAACACGATTGTCAAACAAGGCGAGATCTATAACATAATCTTTTTTAACTAATTATATTTTTTATTTCAATGTTTAACTAGCATGTTAACAAATGTTAACAATTTACTAGTATTGCAAGCAAGAGTATGGGTCAAGGATAACATACGTAAGCATGATGTTTACCACCCCAGCCACAGATTGGCAATGCACTATTACTATTTATGCATATATATAATCTCAGCAAGTCTAATCCGATTATTAAATAGACTATTCCTATAATAAAAATTGAAATTTGCAATTCCACATACGCAAGAATAAAAACATTTGGAAAAACATTGCTAGTTATAAAAGCAGGTATGGCCATTTTAATAAAAATAAAAACATTTAGAAATGAAAACTCATGAATTCACCACATGATCAACCACTGATTGAAATAGCATTTAGTATAATATGAATACTCCAATAAATCGCCTCTGTGGTCTAGCGGTTCAGTTGTTGGACTTGACTGCATCAGGTCCCAGGTTAGAATCCCTTGTCGGGCAACAAAAAGATAATAGGATTTTCCAATTTTCTAAAAAAAAAATGTTGCTCGGGATAGGATATGTGCCCGATTGGCGATAGGCTTGCCACCTATCACATTGTGGGACTTAGTATCTTCGGCTAGTCTTGGGTGTCGTGGTTGTGCCTCTGCCTACCTCTTCGGGGATATGGGCGTGAAGATACTTTTTTTTTCCAATAAATACCAACTTAATTTTCATATCATATAGCTTAGCTGATCAACTTCGTAACGTCTTAATTTGGTGGTATAGTGATAGTAGTGAAACCTACTGGATCAAATTACACTTCAAATCATTGAGGAACCTATTGAAATAAAGATACAAAATTTCAACCAAATCAATCCAGCTGCTTAGTAAGGGGTAAAGCCCGGTGAAGTTGTAATAACCATTACCAGTCATTCCAAAAAAAAAAATGTTTAGTAAGGTTTATGTGAAAAACACACACAAAAGAATTAAATGTTAAAGACACTAGCGGTACAAAAGAAAGCTAACCCAATTTACATCAATAAATTAACTACAAACTTAAAAGACAAACAAACTTTTGCATTCATTTTAGATTAGTATGGTTGAAATTTAATAAAAAATCTACACACATCGACTGGCCTTCTTGCCAGGCAGCTCGTAAAAGCCGAGCATAGGCTTACCGTCACTAACACCGTGACATCTCACTAGGTGGTAGAGTTTTGCAGCGACTCACCCGTATTGGTACCACCGCCTTACCTATTCCTGCCGCCATAACGTCATGACGTGTTCCGGTTTGGAGGGTAAGGTTTTGCTCGAGGGCTACCATCCCTGCCTCAGGTTGGCAACGCACCATTACCACCTTTGTAGCCTCTAGGCGGGGTGAATTTCTCACCACCAGGAATACTGTCTGCTGGTTTGCCGCTTTGACCTTTTCAATTTGTGATTGATATTGTTATTAATTTGTCTTTTATGTATACTTTGATTGATTGCAAAGACTACACTAGTAGACCTTGATTTCTTTGTTACATTAGATTACGATTCAAATCGATTTAAAAATCAATTTGTTTTATCAAAAAGAAATGCCATGCCTAGTAGGGACGGCTGATATTAAATGTATGTTTACGATATTAAACATTAGTTATATGAAAGCATAACACAATATACTCTCTGCTGCCCAAAAGGCAGACCAGTGGAGAAATGCAGCGGGCATTAAGTAAGACTTTCCTATATGTTTGTTGTTTAAGGAAATAATTAAAAAGCAAAATAATGTTTAAGGAGAAATTCTTAGCGGACAACTGTTTCTTGCATAATGGGGTTTTAACTAAATTCATATTATGCGAAAAGCAAGAGGTTGTCTCAGTTTGTGGAATTGCATTAATAATAAATTTATAGGATATTTTTTATACATTAAATAAAAATGTTAGTAAGCTGGTTTTATTTTGCAAATAAAAAAGTTTGAAAACTTAAATAGACATTAATTTTGCTTTAATTTAAATGTTTCTTTGCATTTTTTATTATCACACTACTTAATTGTATATTTTTAAAAAAATAAAGATTTAACTTAAGATTATAGTAAACATACAAAGTATGTAAATTTAATAACTTAATCTAAGCATTGGTAAAATTAAAAAAATAAAATCATATCAACAGTTAACTTCAAAAAAATATACCAACTGTTAAAGGCAAAAGCAGCTAAAAGTATCAATAATGACTTATTTATACTAAATTTTTGCTTTTTTGTTGCTTAGTCAGCTTTGCTTATTAACTGTTGATTCAATTTACATAGTTCGCAGTTGTGCCAATTTGCCAAAGCTAACATTGTATTAAACAAGTATACCATACAGTCAACCTGCAATACAATAAATATTTCACAATGCTTTGTCTTACATTCCTGGCTACATCACTGATGAACATTTTTTTTTTATATGATTTGATATGAAGTAATGATCAAATGGTGATAGAATATTTGCAAAAAAAATGTATTAACAACTATAATAAATGGTTCCAAATGGCAAGAAATGAGATTTAATACTGGATGATATGGCAACAAAAACAAAAAATATAAATTGTATCACACTGTAACTGTGATAAATTATAGGGCCATTACAACACAAATACTTGTAGTCTACTAAAAACCAGTCACAGAAAATTCAATAGTCAATATTCCAGTTTTTAAACTCCTACAATCAATATTTATGGTTTCAATTGCTTGCTCTGCCACTTTTCATGGTGTAGAAGTCATGGCTTGCAAAATCAATTTAAAATAAACATGAGGATTACTTGACTCTAGAATATATAATTACTTAACATTCGCACTTTATTTTATTTTTATTACGCGTTGTTCAATAGCATTGCAAACGTATTCTTAATTAAGGTTAACAATTGTATAAAAAATTCAACTGGCAAAATAAAACAACCCACAGGCACTAAAATATGATTGGACCTACCTGTTTTAACAAGAACTTTTTTTATTCAGATCTTATAGGATTTTTTGGCTAATATCATTGCTTAAAAACCGACTGAAGACACTAAAAATGTACTTGATCAAAATTGGGGGTCAAGGTGTGTACACAAAGTATTTAGCAAATTTCATATTTTGCACAAACAAATCAAGACGTCTCAAACGCCAAATAATGTGCCGATTATTATTTATTCTTCTCTGTTTCTGGCATTTCAAACTTTTATTTAAAATCAATATTAAAATGGAAACGAAATCGGAAATCACTCTCGTGAAGTGAATTTTCTCTTTTTTTTTTTGAAGTTTATTTGACCCTTTCAGAGACCGACTAAGACTTTTGGGTCATGCTGCCACGTCTTCCGTAATTATAAACACTTTTCCTTGTTATTTATTTTCAGTTCATTTCTTATATATCATTTATCATAGTCATTAATCGTTATAAAATATCTTGAATAAACCGGTAGCCTCCTTACTCAAGTAAATTTTGTGAAATTTGGCGGCAACCAACAAATACACATTACTTACACTAATTTCTTCATAAATTTTTCACTCGTGCAATTTGCTGAACAAAATTAAACTAATTGCTACCTAAATTAAATAATTTTACTCACAATTCGCACAAAGTTAACTAATTTCGAAAAAACGACGACCATCGGCTTTCACGATAGCGACAAAAGAGTGTAGAGCGGCAACCAAGAAGTATGTACCTAGATAAAACTTGAGGCAACTTTTGCAAAAATTACATAAAGGCAGCTAGAATTAACTCAACACAAAATAACTATTGTATGGCCCATATGAACAGCAAGTTGCTGTATGGTAATTAACAATACATGTTTTTTTTTTATTTACTTTTTCCTCCTGCCGCAATACAGCCCAAAACTTGTCCTATACTTATATTGACATACAGTATATCATAATTCCTAAGAAAAAAGTTCCATTTATTGCTAAAAACCTTCTACATCACGTATGCTTTAAAGTTTAAAACATAAAAATTGCATCGAAAGCGGTTAATTCGTTTAGGAGTTTTTATATATGTATACACACTGACTTACCGTTGGGGATTAAGAATAAGCCCACACTTATCTATTTTTAAAGTTAGTTAGTGATTATGAAGGTATATGCAAGTTTTTAGAATGCCCCTAATTTTAAAACCGTCAACCATATCTCATACTAAATTTATAGTATTACTAGCTGTCCCGGCGAACTTCGTTCCGGCCGTTCAGTTGTATGGGAAAAATTAAAAGGTTTTTTTACCTAGTTTTTTCGCTATTGTACAGAATGAATGTAATGTGTGCAATCTATTCATCTATTTTTAGCCTAGTCGGCTTAACTTACACGACTCTCTTAAGTATAACTCGACGAACATTTTTTATACTTATGTATCCATCGAGTTTTCATAGTTTATAAGATTCGGAGACGAATCCAACGAATCAAATATCATGAAAATTGGTTCAGCAGATCTCGAGTTATAAATATAACAAACCCATCTTCATTATATA
>NJDC01000811.1:253047-267739 GCA_002245475.1 Calephelis virginiensis | reverse complement strand
CCGGGCAAATTGTTGCACTTTACCACCAGTGTTCTTATTAGAATCAACCCATTTAACCTTTAATGGCCTCTTACAAGCTGCCGGACAGGACGGCAGATGGTCTTTTACACATAAAGAACCCAGATCTACACACGGAAAAAGATATTATAGGTCTAATCTATTTCATATAAAATTATATAAAGTCAATAAATTCATTGAAATTGGTTCATCTGTTTGGATGTGTAAGCTAAACAAACATACATGTTTATGAATTTGTTACATTAACAAGTAATTGTAACTGAAATTTAAACTTATGTGGTTATGAATAAATAAATATGGGTCATTGGGGTGAAACGACCGCATCACCCTCATTAGCGTTTAGGTACAATATGTATGAATTATATTTATAGTAATTTAGTAACAATGGTTTCTGGATTACTTCACTAGTGTAGTCAGTCATATCTAGGTGTTAGAGTAGGTACGTCTAGTTTAAATTTTTACTAAAGCCATACCTTTTGCTGTCGTCATGACGTAAGCTTGCCTTTTTCGTGTGCTGGAATAGTTGCGAGACCATGGTTCAGCCCGTAAGAAAACACCATTAACATGTATTGTATCTATAGACGACGGAATTCTGTTACAATCGGGAGACATTACTAACATCACTACATATTATAAAACACAGTCCCTTCCTCTGTTTTTGTGTCCCTTTGTATGCTTAAATCTTTAAAACTACGCAACGGATTTTGGTGCAGTTTTTGAATAGATCGAATTGATTTTTTAATAGAAGTAATTGAAGAGGAAGGTTCATATGTATATTTTATGCCCGTGCCAAGTCGGGGCGGGCCGCTAGTAATTTATAAACAATATATGGCTAATCTTGTTATTTTCTTTTCCAGACATGTAAAGGACATAGTCATTTTGGCATCAATAACACACGTGCTCTCTCTAATTTCGAATTACTTCTTCCTGTTACTCTTATTACTACCAGCGAGAGCCTTTTGGTTGCTCTGGACCAACATTCTTGGTCCTTGGTTCTTCCAAGAAGCACCTCAGGATACGGAGCAAGATGAGAAGAAACGGAAGAAAATGGAGAGGAAAATGAAAAGATATCAACAGTAATATTCATTTCACTACTTATATATTTGATTCTTGAAGTTATACAGCGTGCTCACACATGCGACGCATCTTTCGTTTCTTTCATCTTTGTTATTACAGAAAGAGACAATCTAATGTCGGGGTTATATGTGTCTTATTTTGTAATATTAAAGATTGAAGAGATGAATAGTATAAGTACAGTAAAAATTCAAAAAACCGACTTCGTTTTTAATAATTATGTCATCTTAGTACATAAAAGTTGAGTGAAAAAAAAAGTGAAAGTAATTTAGCTAGGATTCTATCATCAGATCCAGTCTTGGTTGCAATAAACCACCTCGGAAGTATCATTTAAATACATTTTTAAAATAAAATAAAATCGTTTAATGAACATAAAAATGTAGGAGTCGAAGAATAATCTCCTCCCATCTCTTAGTTCGGTTTAAATTGTATACGATGCCGCGCATGTGCGAGTCTCTGTATTTAGTAATCAACCACTAAGTTGGGAGATATACACAATCATACATGTACAGTTAAATCTGAATAAGCAAGGGTTTTAATCTATATTTTTTCGCTTTTGAAGTTTTTGGTTATAGAGGTCAGTTTCACATATTGATGTGAGAATTGAAAATGAAAGGATTTTAGTATTAAGTAACGTATAGCCTTTTAAGTGCTGTAAACAGCGGAACCGGTTGGCTTGTAATAATTAAAGGAATTATTGATTTTGTAAAAGTTTCGGTTATTGAATTGATTATACGCTAAGTTGACAATTAAACACTATATATTATACTTACCTCTTACACCACTGATGTCCTTGAGGCATTTCATATAATGTTCTGCGTCTTAAATTAAGACAAAAAATAACCAATGTACTGTTGTAATAATGTTTTAGATTTTTTTGTTTTTTTGTGTCATGTTTTGTTTTGAATTATTCGATAAAGTGTTAATAAGACGGGGTACGATATGACTGATTGTCCTCCGACCATAGTATTTTTTGGCTCTTGTCGTCAGTATTTTTTTCGGGCTTGTGATACTGCTTTGATGTTATTACGTTTTAATATTATAAGAACGTGGCAAACCGTTTTCGCAATAAACGCTTGTTCATTTTAGTAAGTTCGAGAAGTAGCCCTACATATTTACCAATGTTTGCCAATGTTCAGACGATATAGAAACCATTTTTCGTTGTTGTTTCATGTTTAAATAAAACAAAAACAAAAAAAAAATCAAAAAAACATAGCCAGTGTCAATTACGCTTGACGCTTCCACGAGAGAGAAAATCATTATATCACTTGTGGTGGACACAAGTGAAAGAATGATATTTTCTTATGAAGGTTTCTGTTTTACTTTACGGAGATAAAACCTCTTACTTTTTTTCTTCGAGTTTTGACCTCTGTAAGTGAAAAACATGAACCTGTTAACAGGAACTGAAGGTTACCATTTCGAGACCTGGCTATAGTCTGTTATTCAGGTTATATAGTAATGAAACAAAGTCAACTTTGTATGAATGGATTCAAAACTCCATACAGAACTTATAAGCTAGTTCCAAAACAGAAACCATAGACATGTTCCTTGTTATAATAGTAATACACTTTCACGTAGGTACAAAAAAATCTTAATTATATATGGCCATTGGTCACAGACAAAAAAGCGTATCAAAATTATTTTCCAAGTTAAGACTGATAGAAGCCTCTATTAATGCTATGTGCGCAATTGTACAATATACAAATGAATAAGTACTCTCTGCCTACCCCATAAGGGACTTGGCGTGCAGATATGTATGTAATTAGTATCTCTTGTTATGCAACGAATGTATTTTTACAATCATCAATCACTCAATGCACCGGTAAAAATAAAAACATCATGACGTTTCCAACAAAGTCCAATAGAGGCATGTGCTGGAGTGACTGCACATTCAGTATCTTGGGCTTCCCTACTACAAGTGCTTTTCTAAACTAAAACTTACCGTTAATAATTTGGCTGATCTGGAGCCTTGCTGTCGCCACTAAGCAACATTATTTTAGCAGTACAATGTGTTAGCACAAAATTAGATCTTATTGCATACGTAATAAAGACGTAGTACATAACTACTAGCACTGTCGAAATACTACGACTCCGACGTCACGAGCTCTGATTTTTTATTTATTGGGTTATCTAAATTTTTGCATATCATTACTGAAATATTGTTTCTTTTGATAATGTTCATATTATCGTGCAATTACAGTGTTTTTTTATCAAGATTTTTGGCTTTTAAATAATTTGGCTCTTATTTAATTTAAATAACTGCGTTATATAAGCGTTGTTTATTACCTCGACTGAAAATTACCCGTTTTGTGGTAATTTTTTTTTATTTTATGTTAGTGTGGCCCAAGCATGAGTAAGAGTTGTCAGGTTGTCAAAACGCTTGTCTCTTGCTATCAATAAAACGATCTGCTTCTTTCTTATCTTATAAAATAATATATGGTTTGTCGAAATTTTTATGTTTCAAGCAGTGTCCGCCACTGTTCTGCTCCAGTTTCAAAGAAAAAGAAAGCCGGTAAAGATACTAGCGACAAGATAACATTTAAGTGGACTATTTTCGTCATGGCGCGTGATGATAAATAAAAACTGTTTATTTATTCATTTTATATTATAAAAAATAGAATTAGAAAGTAATCAAAGCTGTCGATTAGTCATAAGGTAATAGTTTCCTTGTATTATATAAAATTTAAAATATAAATATCCTAGTAGATTTTTTTTATTAATTACATATTTTATTTAAGCCAATAAATGGAATATAATAAAATCGTAACGCAATCTATTGAAAACAGTCGGTCAGCTGAAATCAAAATCGGTTCTATTGTATTTTTAAAAAGATGATGTCATACGACTTGAATGTCACATGATATCATCGACCATACATACCAATAGACGCCTATTCTTTATAATTTTGTTTTGAAACAATTCTGGCAAATAGCTGAGGTGCGGGGAAGCGCGGAACTGCTTTCTTATTGGCTCTTGCAATGACAAAACGTCATATTTATAAACAAATATGTAAGATTAAGGATGAGACATATTTAATATGAACAATATATTTCATCGATATGCCTTTTATTTTATGAAGTACGATCTTGTAAGGGATTATATCGCATTTTGTTATTGCACGTCACATCGCAGCCATGCAAATCAACGTCTCAAGGTCACACATTTTTGCGGTTGAGAGTAATATCCGTACTTGAATATATCCTTATATCTGCAATTCGCGTTTTGTAGGGGAGGAACATAAGTCGAATATTTTTAAGTTAATTTTTTTTTACTTAAAATAGATCAACTGCCCCTCTACCAGGCACCTCGTAAGAGGCAAGCACGGGTAAAACAGGCAATTGTCAACAAGATCACTGGCGTTAGATAGGTGTGCAGTAACTTCCCTGGGAAGTTATCCAACGCTTTCCCCATTCCTGCCGCTATAATGACAGTGCCATATTCCGATTCGGAGGGTAGGATGGCCAGTAGATTTGCATAATAGGCCTTACATTCGGACAATAGGAAAGCAACGCATCTGTGACATCAATCATTGGTGTCTATAGGCCGTGATTATCTGTTACCATTAAGAGAGCCGTTTGCTTGTTCGCTGACTTCTCACATAAAAAAGAGTAACTATCCAGAGGCCAACTCAAAAGTACACAGAGTAAGAAGTTTTTTATTGTTTCTGTCAGTGCTTAAATTTATCGATAAAATACATAAATATCTACATGCAATACCGGTACAAGACCGGTATCCTATTCAGGACAAATAAATAAAAATATCGATAAAATAGATTTGCACATTAGTCCATCACTAGCTGTATGCAAACGAAAGTGATAGCTTGAAAATCACACGAGTAAGAAAGGGATATAAATACGCATCTAACAATGACCGACCAGTATAGGATGAACTCCGATAAACATCAAATAATTTAAAATGTAACTATGAATGTTATTATTTTTAATTAACCTATGGAAAGCTGTTCCATCTTTTCGATAATTTGAAGTGCGGCTGTCTTTACTGTTGTACCATTTAATTGAACAAACAGTCATTTTATATCTATTTTTATATTTTTTATACAATAACGCGACAATGTTTACAGGTCACAAACCTGGTCACTACTGTTCATATTTTTTTAAGTAATAAGCTACATTAGAACAATTACACTTATATGTTGACAGAACCGTGTTGCCTTATATGCGGCGTCTATTAGGTTGTATGGTCGATGCATGATATTAACGGTTGGAATTCAAAATTACTCGATTACAAAATGTTAATTATACTAGAATACATTGAGTCCAGGATATTCGAAATTATTTATTTTTATTATTACTCAATTTTAAACCTTTAAATATGCTTAAATTTGTTTTGAGAAATATTTGTAATGTAGTGCGGTAAACGCTCTAGATTAATTAACGACATGAAACTCGATACTTTTAACTTAACTAATTGTAGAATATTCAAAAGCAATAAGTTATGAATATTTTTTCATGCGCAGACACTCTAGAGTAACGTATTATCTGATATGATAGATGACGATTGAATTCATGTGGCGCTTCATAATACATCGCGGCGGTTCATACACACTATGTATTTTTATGTTATTTAAATAAAACATCAATAAATATTTAATATCTAATAGAGAAAGATAACTTTTGTGTCGATTGTTAAATTGTATCGATTGTCGGTGTTTGAAATGTGTCGAAGTGTGGTTAGCCTACGAGAAGTTACCAATTTTCAGACAAAAGCTCATACGAATCGAAGGACATGCTCATAAATACGATAAAACGTTTTGTATGCAAAACCAAAGGTGCCTTTTATGTATAAACAAGTGCTAGTTATAATTTATGTTGTTTAGCATATTTGCTAGAAAAGTGAAAAATATATGATCAATGTTCGCCACTGGAACCATGAAATACCTCTTAGTATGTGGCCTTTACGTTAACTTTTTGTGAATAATAACTACAATCATCATCGTGACTACTATATCTTTGTATGTTAATTAAGTATTATAAGATGAGACTTTTGAAAAGTCAGTATATGACTTGCTCTCTGATACATAACCAGAAAGAGAGGCTAACACCAGGAGTGTCATTTTGTAGTCAATTTGGTATATTTGTAATACAGGTGTCTTAGAGGTTCACAACTAATCCTAGAATGAGTTACGTATGCGTTAGCTGCGGCGGCCAATTATTGAATGAATGAAAGAATGAATACTTTATTGTTCACCGATAAAAATACAATCTTGATACGTGCTTATGATAATTGGTACGCAAAGGTGGGTCTCAAAGACCTTTCCCAACTAACCCTCGTGTTGCAAAGAGAATTTAATAGAATTTATACTTGTTATTGTCGGCACTTGGTGGAATTCCATTGTATACACACTTTTTTTGTATTAACACTTGTACTTATCCACTATACACTATTTAATATGACTTAATGGATGTTACTGACTTCCAACCAAATAAGTACTGAACGTTAAATTAAAACAGTCTTTATATCTTTAGTTTCAAAGCCCTGATGATGCTGTAAAAAGCGGAATCCGTTGGCTATAGAGTAACGAAAAGTATTAAATAAAGTGTTTAGTTGATAAATACAAGTGTTAATACAAAAAAGTGTGTAAGAGAATTTAAAGTCATTCAAACTCAAAATCATTTCAAAAATCGAAGCATGAAATTGATTTCATATTGAATTAATTAGCAGCCAAACAATATTCGACCCTGAAACTATCATTGCAAGATGCAAAAGATAATATTCGATTTCATCACCACCAATCAGCATATCCTATTTCCGAGACTTCTCAGTCGCAGTTCCGTTTACCGGCAGCACTATGCCTAGCTCCAAAGATCTTCCTATCTGTGCGACGTCATTATTTCCAAACATTCCAACAACATGCATTATGTCGAAAAATAATATCTGTGTTTTACTTAAATTTAAAGTTGTGAAACTTTAAAAGAACACTCTGTACAAAGTTTGTAAGCAAATAAAAAAAAATGTTTCAATTATTATCGATAACTAACGAATTATTAGTGTTTATATTTTGAAAAGTCGTCGAAGTACAAGGGTTGTCGTAACTATTAATGTAATAATAATATGACGGTTCTGTGCGCTTAGACTTATTGTAAATAGGTTATAGTTATTATAAAAAAAATGTACGAACTGTATAGTAAGTATTTTAATGATTAAATGAATGAATACACTTCATTTTGCACCAGAAAATTACAACATTAAATAACTGTTTCGCTTAAAATATAACTTTTAACTTAAGGGACACAATAATATTTTAAATATAAGTAACATTCACCATCGTTAAACTGCGGGTATAAAATGATACTGTTGTATAACAGGCGACCTTATGTCAAAATAGCTAATCGTATTCGAGCATAATTTTTATTTGATAGCCTTTCGTGTGCTTAAAAAACCCAATATAGATAGTTAAAGCCTAGAAGCCATATTTTTTACAATTTTGTCGCCATTAAATACGGTTTAAGTGTAGTGAAAATGTAGTCTATTCTAAGGTTTTAAAAGGCTTAATTATTGAAACCTAAATGTAACTATTGCAATATAATTAACAACTTAATTCGTGATTAACTTTTAAATTTTAATATTCTAAATTAGTCATGTAGTCAAAATGAGAATTGTTATGAACATTATTATGAAATGGATATCAAACAACCTTTTTGTTTAGCTTAACTAATTTCTTTACTAGACTAGCAGCGCGCTATGGTGACTAGTGTGACATATTCAGTAGTATCGTGAATATCATTTTGCTATCGAAAAAAAAAACAAATGGAAATCGAATTTATTTATAAGCTTTTGTATTTACAACGAGGACAAGTAAAAACCTATTTAAGAGTTTTAATAAAACCAACATATTTTTACGTGGAGTACAAACGTCAAACCGGCCATCATAGTTTGTCGTTAGTGTATTCCTAAAGTTTTATTTATTACGTATTAGTAGCTACAGTGTAACAGAGGGTCAAAGAAAAATACATGTTAGCTAAAGTTTAGCTTCCCACTGTCCTTGATTTTACGGATCATCACTGTCGAATACAAACACAAACGCATCGCTTATAGGAGTTCGTAGGCCAGAAACTGTGTTAAACGGGCGCCTGCCGCTTGAGCACGCACGTGAACATGCAGCGGTCCCCGTCGCGGGGTCCGTCACGGAAACCCGACTTACGCAGAGTCATCAGTTAAATTTTAACAGTGTGCATGTACTGTCGTATCGATGGAGAACTTAACATATTATTACCTAGCAAAGCGACGATTAGCACATAAAAGACGATAACGAGTGAGCCTTTTTATTGAATCTAGGTTGCTATGCGGGGAATTTGTTGTAAAGCTTTTTAAAGTTGGTCGAAGTCTATGACGAATTATTTTCAAAACTGGAACCGTATTTGAAAATAATCTCAAAGTAAGAGCTATATCGGTCAAATCAGCAATAGAGAGGCTGGCAATAAATGAACTTTTTACAAATAATTGAATTGTTAACAAATTACGCTAGATTTTGTCTCCGTTGTCATGTTTCGTCGGTAGATGGTAAAGTGGTGTTGATTACGGTGCATTTACCGTAATTACGGTGCATATGGTAACGTTGCTGTCGCGCATGCTCCTGCCGACGGGCTACGTTGCGCGGGCGCGGGGTAGGTAGGTCTCCCTCGCGGCTTCCCGCACCGGGTCACTTTTGTATGAAGCCGCGCGGGTGCCCGCTAAACGCAGTTTCTGCCCTTATAATATGAAACTTTATCTCTTTTGTCTTTGCTACCACGGACGAGTTCTTAGACATGGCGCATGGATGCGTGCTGCTTCACGTCCGTCCTAGATATCACGCACCGCGTGAAGCAACCTTAATAAAGGTTTAGGCAAATTATGTAAAGTAATGCTTAGAAAATTATTATGTGGTTTCGAAAACTTTGCTAAAGCATTTGTAATATTATCTACCTTATATTGTCGTTTTTGATACACCTTGTCAGTTGTGATTTTTCAATGATTTACTACTTGTTTTCAACTTTTTTAAAGTCTACATCTTCATATCTTTAGTCATTCCGCAAAACAGATTGTGCTAAGTTTTGTTTGGGTTAAAAAGAAATTGATTTAAAATTTCGTGACAATTTGATCTACTTAGGTATACGAGTATTATACCCAACTCCTTACATCTCTAAAATTTACTTTACACCTTGCCACTTTTGACTGAAGAGTAAAAAAAGCGTAATGTTGAATAAAATATAGACAAGTATAAGAACAAACTCACTGGTTGAGATGGAAAAAACGTTATTAAAATGATCCCTTATATGAATAAATTAAAAATAACTGCAATATAAGTCAAATTACAAATGAACTAGCGAAAAAGGCCTCCAAATGTTTTCTCCACGGATACTGTTAAGTGTTAAACTAACTCACAGTGACTTTTCAGATTTTATAAATATACTAGATTATACGGTTAGAGAATAATGTTATACAATTTTTATAAAGGAATATTAAATTTGCTTTTGTTATTAGTGAAATAAATATAAAATGTATAATTGTGAAGTTTTTTTACGCTCCTCTATGCTCTAGCGGCCTGGTGTACTGGCTGGACGTAACTTTTTGAGGTCCCGTTTTCGATCCCCGGGTCGAGCAACAAAAAAAGGAAAATGTGTATTTTAATTTTATAAAAAATAATGCTGCCTGGAATTGGATATGTACCCCGATGGCGATAGGCTTACCACCTATTACATTGTGGGACTTGTGTCTTCGGTTAGACGTGGGTGACATGGTTGTGCCACTGCCTATCTCTTCGGCGATATGAGCGTGAAGATGCCTTTTTTACTATAGTAAACCTTTATCTATACCTTTATACTCAGCTGCAAATAATGGCTGTGCTTCTATAATCACTATGTTATGCTCCAGTATCACTGTAAAAGAAGAATAACCAAAAAATAATTTAAGCGCTCTAAAACTGCAAAAAACCGACCGTATATTTTATTACCACTTGGCGGTTTGATGATTGTTTTTTCGATAGATAACTAATAATCCGAGATGGTCCCACATACATTTTACCAACATACCACTAGTGGTTTTCAATTATACTTTATTATGCATAATTAATGTTGACGAATGTTCATCTAAGCATGTTATTAATGGTGTCGTCAACAGAGGAGAGTTATAACAGACGAATCTTAAGATCAGATATCCCTGTTATTGTTACTCAAAAATAAGGTTTCGACACTTAAGGTCTTATTACCGGAATGCCCACTTCATTCAGTCTATTTCCCTAAATGTCCACTACCCTGAATGTAATAAACATTTTCTTAATTGTCCACTTCCCTGCTCGTCTCTTTCCCTGAACGTCCATTCCCTGAATGTCCACTTCTCTGAATGTCCACTTTTTTGAATGTCTTCTTCTTTGAACGTTCATGCTTAAGCCACATGAAAACCTTCTCTTCAAGGATGATACTGCTGCGTTGCCATCCTTTAGGCAGGGATGTTATGCCTTATGCGTTAGTCTGCCGACTACCTAACCTTCCAACCGGAACATGACACTGAGTATTGCGGCGGGAATAATAGGTAAGGCGGTGGTACCTTTAACATTTAAATTTCCTGGTGAGTCGTCGCATAAATCTCCCACCTAGTTGTCAAGATGTTAGAGACTAGTTTAGGCTTCGCTCGCCTTTTACGAGCTGCCTGGTAGTAAAGGCAGAGTGGCCTATTCTCACATAGGCTGCCTATGCCGGGCCAATATGGGGGTCATGGAGGCCTCGAAAAAAGTATTTGTAAAATCTTCCGATGATAAGGAAATGATCCTGAATGAAGAAGAAGATCAAATTTCTTTCTTTGTAAGAAACCTTTTTTTTAAAAAAAGAATTAAAAACTGTACAATAAAATCCTATTTTTCGAATTAGACATTCGGGGAAGTGGACATTAGGAGAAGTGTACATTTGGAAAAGTGGACATTCAGGGAAATGGACATTCAGGGAAGTAGACATTTGGGGAAGTGTACATTCGGAGAAATAGACTTTCGGGGAATGGACATTAAGGGAAATAGACCTAATAAACCGAGTGGACATTCCGGTAATAAGACATAAAGTGCCGAGAGGAAAAATAACAACACGAAATACCTGTTATTAAATACTAGGCTGTTATCTGGCACCTAGACTTTCATTCTGCGTATGTGGTGTATGTGTATGTGTGCTGCTGAAATGAAAATGCTGTTAATGACCGGTTTAAAGAAAATTAATTTTATTGTGTGATTAAAACATTATTGACATTAAAGACGGATTAAAAGAAAATTGACTAAGAATCTAAAGCCGGTCGAAAGACTGATTAAAAGAAAATGGAATATTTTAATGCGGCCGTTGATGCCCGATTACAAATATTTGATGTATCTTTGTGCGGCCGATAATGACAAATTAAAAGAAAATTTTCGTAACTGACTGCGGCCGTTAATGACTGAGATTGTGTTATCGGTGCTAGTCAACGTTTCTAATCAAATCAAATCAAAATATTTTTATTCCACGTTCAAGACGCACTTGTGACGCGTCTATATTATAATACTATAAATCAGACTAAATCTACCTCTGCAGCGGAACGCGGCCTTACGATCCGGCAAGAAACTCAGCGGGTTGTCTTTTTTCTTATTTTAAAAATATGTATATAATAATTAATGTGATGATACATTAAATTTATAACCGATTGGCATGAATAGCAATTAATCCCAAGCCTTCTTGATATTGAAAATTAAAAAAATAAGATTATTTTTTCATTCAAAAAAGATTATTTACATTGAACCACTTTTGACTTTTGTAATCGCATTGTTCGTATCGTCATACTTACCCGGTTGTCTTTTCACTTTAATTATAAGTGCATTGTCGTTCTCGAACAATACGATTTCGTGTTTGTCTCTTACGTAGTAACGTAAGTCATTAATATATTCAAGGAACAAAAATGGACCAAGAAAGGAGCCCTAGTCCATCGTAACAGCAGCACCTGTCGATTTTTTACCATTAATCACAACTTTCTGAATTCTACCGTTCGAATAAGGAATTAGAAGATTGACTGCCTTATTTCTAATTCCAAAATGGCGTAGTTTCTTGATCAATGTATCGTAGCTTACGCAATCGAATGCTTTGGACAAATCACGGAACACCACGATTACATCCTGGGAATCCTCTCAACACTCATTAATTTCAACAATAATTCCATACAATTAATACATAAAAATGTTTAAATAGAAACCAGATTAAATTTAATAAATACCAAGATACGGAAATGCAGAAATCTCTACGTTCATCACACTAATGCCTGCCTCCGCCGGAAACCGATCCCGACCTTTGCAGCTAATCGGTGGATCTAGGTGAGTACGCTAGTCACTCAACCAACGATTTATTAAAATATAAGTGGAGTTTTTGCAATTTTACTACGTTTGGTTTATTAATATTTTATTATAACATGACCGCCTCGTTGGTCGAGTGACTAGCGTACACGCCTAACTTACATTGACCAACCGCGAGGCTCGGGTTCGATTCCCGACTGTGCAGGCATTTGTGTGATGAACATTTATATGTCTGCATTTCCAGGTCTGGGTGTTTATTAAATTTATTCTGGTATATATTTAAGTATTTCTATGTATTAGAATCGTTGACTAACACCCATAACACAAGCATATAATTTGCTTACTTTGGGGTTAGATTCAATTTGTGTGATTTGTCCTGAGATATTTACTATTATTATTGTTTATCTATATAGGCATTCCGTGACAAACCACTTTTTTAACTGACGATAAAAAGGGTGGTTTCCTATTCGACGTGTTTTATTACGTTTAACCACATCAACTTTCTACAGACAGAGAATTATACTAAACGCAGCTATTCAGGACACATCGAAAATCTGGGAGTATCAACGATTTAACAACATAGAAACATATCTTCACGCTAAGTCCCTTACAGGGTAGGCACAGAAAGTATCGAGTGATAACGGTCACGGTGCTGGCAAACCTGTCTGGGTTCCTCCACACTAATTACCCCTTTCATACAAACTTGCCGATTTCTGGCTACGTCTCGTTTAAACGCAGTGTTCGCAGCTCAGATGGTGAAGAGCCCAAAATTACAGCATCATCTGCACAAAGCAGGCACTTGGTCATCCATACTCATTCCCACATTCATTGATCTTAACCTTTAAAGGTACTTGTTCAAATACAAGATAAACAATTAGGTCCTTACGTAAAACCCTATCCAATGCTTTTACGAGATCCACAAAACCACAGAAAATCTAGTGGCCCACAGCCAGATGCTTCTGTTGCATTGTTGGGGAGCAAAAACATCCTCTTCAAGACCTGGAACCACCTTGAGCCTCCCACAATATACGGACATCCCTTTCAACTAATTCTCAACACACTTTTCATGCTAAACTGATCAAAGCTGATAGCCCTGTAGTTTGCGCAATCCATGCCTGAACCCTTGACTTTATACAAGGGCACGATTACCGCGCGCCACCAGTCTTCAGGTACTCGAACGGTCCTCCAACATTTGTTACAAAGGACCCAGAAAGAGTCCCGGGCGGCAGGATCACCAAACTTGATCATCTCAGCTGTAACCGTAATATCTACTCCCGCAATCTTTCCATATTTCACCCATTCAACTTCTTCCATCATAATACCATCACATGCCTCCGCTGTTTCTGTATCATCGTACATATCTCCATAAAATCCCCTTCACCCTTTTAACACGTCATCCGTGCTTGCAAGAATATAACCGCTCTTAGACTTAATTCCATTAATTCTAGAGGCAGACGAACTACTCTGAGACTTCTTCATCTCCCTCCAAAAGATTTTTGTTGATCATATCGAAGTTGTTAGATAACCTCTCTTCTAGTTTCACACTTTCTTTTTCACGCTCCTCTTTCACTAGGTATGTGTTTGGTGATATTCTTGCAACAACGGTACATTTCTTTCTTCAACTCTGTCATACTGTTATTCGATTGCAAACATGATACATAGTCTAGCCAGGATTTCTTTTTTCTTTCAACAGAGGCTTTTACCTCCTCATCACACCATGCCTCACTATTCATTGACTTGTACATCTTTGCACTCCTACATACCTCTTTCGCGACATCCATCATACTATCTTTCAAAATATTCCAATAGGAGTGCAGTCGGATGCACAGTCTAGTGTAAAAGTATGGGTCTAGACCTAGGCTAGAACTTAAAATAAGTAAGTATTATGAATATATATTTTATGGAAAATATTTTATGGAGAATTTTTCTCGCCAAATTCTGGATAGCATTCGACGTCGGACCTCCAGAATGGTAACTGGGAAGACTAGAAGAAAAGTCAGAAGATAAATCCCGGAGAACTTCCTTAACTTTACTCTCACCATTGCGATCGAGTAACAGCGTGTTTTATTCCTGAAATCTCCCGGCACGGTATATTTTTGTCGACCCTTGGTAATCTATCCGCCTCATAATCTTAATGCGGTTCACAGAGTACATCAACGTAACAAGTTTCAACAGTATAGCTCTTATAGTTTCAAAAAAAGGGGTTGTGACATAAAGACAAACAGACAGACAGACATGACGAATCTCTAAAAGTTCTGTTTTATGGCCTTTGGCTACAGACCCCTAAAAAGGATTCAAACCGTAATC
>NJDC01000811.1:214142-252324 GCA_002245475.1 Calephelis virginiensis | reverse complement strand
CTTTCTTTTTTACTTGATCACGTTTTTTCTACGAAAAATACGTGGCGGCCAGGCATTTTATTGACCCTAACACTAAACACTGGAGGCTTCATTGTACCTATCAATAGCCAGGTACATATACAAATATTCTGATGATACTAGGCAGGTAGATTGGTTTCCAAAACAAGCTATTAGAACAATGACTCAGTTATAGTTATAATGATTAACCACTCACCATATCAATATTACCTTTTTGTAGCTGAAATAAAAAAAATATAAATTTTGTATCAGACTCAAATTTTAGACAGTGTTTAGAAATACATGTGTTGAACGAGTGTTTAAATATTTTTGTAGTAAAAGTGTGGAACCCACGGATTAAAACATTGGTTGTAAACATTATCAAAACATTGTTTTAATCCAAACTTTGATTTGTTTCAAAGTTTCCACCGCGGCCATCTTGTGGGAGTCGTAGTTGGGGCGTTATTACAACCGCATGGATGATGTATAACGGCCAATATTAATAATCAATCCTAATCCAAAACTTGCTGTCCAAGATTGATATTTTGATCCGTTTTTATGTTATCGCTTGCCAATAACATGTCTGTGGACAGGATAAATATGGCAATTAGGTATGGGGTAGGCCGCCGGATACGCTGCTATCTAGATTGCTTGAAATCCATTAGATTGAGATACATTATTAACATTGGCCGTAAGACGGATTGTATTTGGCTTTTGGACTGAACAAAGTCATCTAGTAAAATGCTATTTGTGTGACTGCTGCTACTACTAGATAGTAGTCTTTTGTAGCCTTCTTTTTGACGTGACAACGTTTTAAATTAGGTTGTGGCTCGGAATCACTCTTAAAAAAAGTGTAACGCCCGCTCACGTTTGTTACGATGAGTCACGGAACGAGAGAGAGGCCCGGCGGACCGGTACAATGTTTTAGTAAACAAAATATATTTCTATAGTTAAAATTTGAGCATTTCTTATTTTAATTCAATTCCTTGTTCCTATTGTGCAATTTAATAATATTCATATTAATAAATATTCTACCGAGAAAAAGACGTTGTCACGTAAAATCCTAGTCCGTAAAACCGACTTTACAGGCACCCATTTTTTTTATCGTGTGCAAATTCTCACAGGACTGCAGATCGTATGAAGTGGTGCGCGAAGACATGGCTCGCACTACTTTGGGGTATCGGTAGCAACAGGCGGTACGGGTGTGTTGCGATCCCATGATGTGATAGACAAGGTGACAAAGTCCACCCCACTCTTCCTTAGGCATAACAGTCGCCTCCTCATACCGTATGTACATTCATATGCATGTAGTAAAATTCAAATATTTAATGTTACAAACAGACACTTTAATTTTATTTGTTGGTATTGATTTAACAATGGGTGTGCTGCTCATACATGAACCTGAAAATATGTTTTTTTCTTATCAAAACTATAAAAACTGGGTAATAAAAGATAGGGTTTTAATGACACTGAGATCTCAAAATCATTTTCTCTCGAAGTTGATCTTTTTGACAGACAGACACTATAGACACAAAGTAATGAATATTCTTTTATGATATTGAAAGCAAACGGATTTCCTAAACTTAAGAAATTCACGCTAGCTAGAGACACCAAAGATGGAAATGGTGCATTATCAACCTGAGGCCGGGATGTTAGGCTTTAAGCAAAAAAATACCGGCTACCTTACCCTCCGAACCGGAACACGTCAACAACAAGCACTGAAGTTATGGCGACAGGAATGGATAAAGCGGCGGTACCAATCCGGGCGAGTCGCTGCGAAACTCTACCACAGATGTTATGGTGTTAGGACGGTAAGACTATGCCCGCCTTTTAAGAGCTGCCTGGCAGGAGGGCAGATGGTCTATTCTGCATAGGAGCCAGGACCAACACCAACATAATATACCTATAACAACAAATAAATATACCATAACAAATACACAAATCGAAATTAATCCCAAAGTAAAATTATAACTTATGTTTATAGAAAGTGAACAACAACAATACATAGAAATACTAAGTTATCCACCTGAATATTTTTTTATAAAAGAAGAGGCAAACAGGTAAATTAGTCCCTGAGTGTAAGCGACAACTACCGCTACCCACGGAGATCCGCAAAACCAGGAGTATCACAGATGCGTTGCCGACCTTTTAGAAATGAGTACGCTCTTTTCTTCTTTTTCTAAGTCGCGTTCGTTTTGAAATACCGCCACTGGTAATGAGCTTCGTTAAGGTGTATAAGGCATAGCATGTCTTCGGAATCGCACAACAGAGGATCGCCATGCATTAAGGTAGCATGAAACTTTAAGCTCTGCTGCGATGTCCAAAGATGAAACTCAATGGCTGGTGTCAAGTAACACACTCGGCGAATTCCTCGTGATAAATATGGTAGGACATGCTGATTGAAGCAACATCTCTACTTAACGCCAAAGGATCAAATCGATCAGAAATAGTTCGGTCATCGATAAATTTGCCACTGGTGAATGCGCTTAGTCGCGCTCTTTTCAAGACTACCACATAGTATAATACATTCAGGGACAGTTTCTTTAATCTTTGGTATAATATTATTTTTTTACATTTTTTTTAAATAACGGCCAGTGTAGTTACAAACTACAAAGGCCAGCAATTAAAATAGTTTGTAAGAAAATAATATTACACTACACTGGCCATTGTGTGATAATCTAACAATCTAAAGGTGCCGATTATTCCACGGTTCATGGGCTTACATCGATCTGACTTACTTGAATATCTTCAACGTGAGGCTATATTTTTTACGATTTGATGAAATTTATAGCTACCAGCCTGTTTTAGGTTGGCAAAAGGGGATATTTGTTTCTTTTTTGGTAATTATTAGGAATTCGATTTGAAGAGAGCCTGTGTATACTGACTGGATCTCTGTTTAATCTGAAGTACTTTTGTATGTTTAAGAAGAGTATTTAAATACAAACAAATAGGTACCACCTATGCTTATCAGGATATATGATTCTATGATAAAATAGTTCTATAGTAAAATCCATTTCTTAAGAGCCCTAACCATGACGGCTTGTCAAGTTTACTATACGTGAGTACAGTAAACTTAGCCCACCCTTAACTCAGAAGTGTGACCCACATGTAACATCTACGGTGTTTGCCGGCAACGGTTTTTTCATACCACCAGTAGGGCGGTGTGCTTGTTCGTCGACCTCTAACATAAAAAACGATTTCCATAGACAAGTTAAGCTGAACTGGGAGCCGATTTGTAGCTCCAGTTCAACTTCGTGATTCGTGAGCTGATCTTATTTTGATCTGTTGAGTTACCCATGTCTAAAAAGTATATGAAGCAAATTTATCAAACTTAGATAATAATTACTAACCTTACATTGTGGAGTAAGATAAATCTTACAAAGCCCGTATCAAGATCTTTAAGCCTCATTTACACTTTGCATCATGTGATACCGATTCCGAAACACGTTGTATGAACATGTTGTGTATGTATTTTGTCTTTTTACAATGAAATAAAAAGAAAAGAAGGAACATTTTGGACATGTCGCATTAACGTACTCTTATAATTTAGTTAATAATAAATAGTAGGTAATTTATAATATCAGATTTGTTGAATGTTTTGAACTAAATGTTTAAATTCGCTAATAGCATGGTCATGAAATGATACGAATCCGATTTTAATTTCCAAATTTCACGGTATCGAAATTCAAGAGCATCTGTCAGTCTGTTCTTTCATAGTATCAGAGCCTTTACTATGACGTACAGATTACGTGCGGTAAGTTACGTGTCGAAATCTATGGCACTTTTGGTCTAAAAATGTGTTACTCTAAGGCCCACTTGCACGATCCTTTTTTTTAATTACCTTCTCTTCGCCTTTGTCGAGGCAGTGGGGTCGCTTGCGCATTCGACCAATCTTTCGACTCAGTCTTGCTAGTTACCTAGCTACCTAAGACATTACTCTGCACTCACAGTGGCACATGGATTAACCGCGCGCACCATCTCGAGGCTCTTAGATGTAAGCAACAGGCACAGTAGTACCTGTTGCTTTGCCTCCTTATAGGGGTTTGAGAAGGGCGTGAGGTATCCTTCTCCGACGCCCATTTCTACGTCTGCGGATGAATAGGTTGGAGGAGTTTTCTCTTTCCCTTTCCGCAGTCTCCTTTTGAGTCACCACTCTTTCACTATAGGTAAGAACCGCATTCCATGATCCTTCACTGTCAACCATAGCTTTCACTACTGCTGGTAGTGATAGGTCATTGCCTACACTTGCGACTAGTTCTCTACGTTCCTTAGTCCAAGCCACGCATTCACTTAACGTATGATGCGCTGAATCATCCAGATGGCCGCAGTGATGACACTCGGTCGTTTGTTCTCTTCTCGCAATACGACATAGGTACCGGCCGGCGTGTCCAGATAGGATTTGCACTAACCGAAATGTTAAGATCCCGTGCTTCCTTTCCAACCATTCTTTAAAGACGGGGCGAATAGCTTTGACAGTCATAACACCAGCACTAGGATTGAGTAGCCTATCAACCCATTTTTCCAGCATGTACTGGTGAGCGTAGAGCCTCCGAACTAGAGTCTGTCTTTGAATAGCTTCTCTTTGGTCCTCCATCCCATAGCACCATGGATACACAGTTGCAAGAAACTCTGCTTCCAGGTCCCATGACGGGGATCTAGCTAATAGTGTAGCCGCCTCGTAGGAAATAGTGCGATATCCTCGTACAACCCCAACAGACAATGTCCTTTGTGATCTCCTAAGAAAGGGAATTGTTTTGCCCGTCAGGCACTTGCACGATCCTAGGTTAACTTACTTAACCCGAAATTAGTTTCCAATACAGGGTTAAATCATTATTTTCTCTTGGGCAACCTCGAGCTTACACTAAGCCCTAAGTTATATTATTAACTATTTAATCCCCCGAAGTTGGAGGGAATTCTATCTCTAAATTTGTAAGGTTAAAATAATTATGAGGTTATGTCGATTTGTGTTTTGTATTTGAAGATTAATAACATTATAAGATCCTATACTATTTTTAGAATGATTATGAGTAATTATTTGTTTTCTGATGATGATGAAAAACAGTTGAATTCAGATTTTTTTATTAGAAGAATTGCGGAACAAATAGACCATTTTTGTTTACAAAGAGACAAAGCATTTCATAGAAGTTTTAGACTTGAAAAAGGAAACGTTATAAAACGTTACTCCTTCACGCAAAAACTACTTAACCGATTTTCTTTTTTTTTTTTTTTAGAAGAGGAGGCAAACGAGCAAGTGGGTCACCTGATGGAAAGTGATCACCTCCGCCCACGGACATCCGCAACACCAGGAGTATCACAGATGCGTTGCCGACTTTTAAGGAATGAGTAATGTAATGAGTAATGTAATGAGATTTTCTTGAAATTTGGCATTCACATAGAACCGAGATTCCCAAACTTATTTCATTTAACGCCCACTTTGAAAATCAGTTGTTTTGTAGCGCCCCCTCACCCCTCGTTTTTTTCTTGTCAATAACCTCAATAACATATTTGTTGCGCCTAGTTTAAAAAAAACATTTTTTTCAAGATTTATACCGCCCCCCTCTAGACTTCCAGCGCCCACAAGGGGGCGTTATCGCCCACTTTGGGAAAGGCTGACATAGAAGGTAACTTGAATTAGCACAAAGGATAGTTTTTATCCCCAAAAAAATGTTCCTGTGGGACCATTGATCTCGCGGACAACAGTTAGTTATGCATAATTTAAAGATAAAAATGTACAATTTAAAAAGTCGAAAATGATGTAAAGGAAATTGTAGAGATATCTTAGAGATATATGTGATACTTTCATGCAACATGAGTATACGTTTTCCCAATGTCATATTAATTTTGTGTTGTTGCAGAATTATCAACTTTAAAAACTGTGCAAAATAACATGTCATTAAAAATGTTACATAATATTTTTTAACTAAGTGTCAAAGTTTATTTTTTAAATTGTAGGTAACAAAACAATCAACAATAAATACACGTTCAAATGTAAAAAAATAAGTTAGTAGTAGTAGTAGTAGTTAGTACCGGCTACCCTCCCTTCCTATATGGAACATGATAGAGTCATTGTGGCGGCAAGGATAGGAAAGGTGAGGGATCCTTAATGGGGTGAGTTGCTCCACAGAACTCTACCATCAGTAGTCTTGTAGGTACTCGTAATAACATTTATTTTAACCTGTGCTCACCTCTTACGAGCTGGCTGGCAAAGAAGCAGATGGCCTATTAGGTATACTCAACGATCCCAGACCAACACGAGGAAAACTGTGAACTGCCACTCGAACCGATCCATATGTCAGCCAATGATTACGAGTTTTTAAGTCATTGGCCATGAAGGCGTAACTTTTCAGTAGAACCATAAGTTATGAATGTTTGATTTATGTTATCTGAATATTCGAACCGGTTCAGATCTGATTTACTCACATCTACCGCTTTTATTTTGTAGGCAAACATATTTTTGTACAACGTATGCATTTGTCCGGGTGGAATCTAACAAGTTAAAATTGGTCCATTTCCAGGTTACTGATTGAGCTGATATTTTCAAATGACAATGCAAAATTATTAGGAGATGGAGCTGCATTAAATTGCCAGAGAAACAAAACGTTTTTTGTAGTATTGTTTTAGAAATTTAAGAGTTATTCTGTGTGTTAATCTAGATCCCCTGTGTAATCTTAACCTATCCTTCCAGCTCAAAAGTTGCAAGTAGCAACATCACATTTGGTAGAGTACTGTACACTAGCCCGGGTGTGGATAGCCAGTGTACGGCTTAGGATCTGCTCTAATCATATATATATATAGGCCACGGTTGCCTTTATCCATCGGGAGAGCCGCCTGCTTGTTCGCTGTCTCATGGCATAAAAATAGTGTTGCTTAAATGTTATACATTCATTGAATAGTTTTTGTTACATTTTTGTACTTTTTTACAAAGTAGGAGGCAAGTGAGACAGGATGGAAAGGAATCACCGCGGCCCATGAACACTCGCAACTCCAGAAGTATCAAACGTTGCTGATTATCTAAAAATAAGTCGCCCTTTTAAGTTTTGGAACGAAGTTCCTTATTGCGCGTTGTGAATGGGAGCTAGACGGAAAAAATTCTTACGAAAATGTTGTCACGACACTTTTTGCTCTGTGGTCTAGCGGTTCAGTAATTGGACTTGACTGCATGAGGTCCCGGGTTCGAATCCCGGGTCGGAAAATTTATTTTTTATTTTTTTTATTTTTCATTTTCTATTTTATTTATTATCATTTTCATTTTTTATAACTTTTTTATTTTAATTTTTTTTTATATTTTTCTTTTCTTTTTATTTCATGTTTCTCTGTCTGTCTCCCTCTATTAGAGAGAAAGAGATAGAGATTTAGAGAGAGGGGGGGAGAGAGATGGAACTTCGTTCCATCCGGGTGTCCCTTGACACCTCTCAACTTTTTTTTTTAAAATGAGACGGTTGCTAACATGCTCCCTCAAAAGTGTTGTACGTGGAAAGAAATGTCTTCGGAATCTTACAGCCAGTCCAAAAGCCATGATTTTTTAGCTAAAAGATAAAATTCATAGGATGAGATTAAACCAAAATAAATTGAGCGCAGTAAGTCTAAGAACTCACTGAGCGGTTTTTGTGAGCGCTCGCAGCGGTTGCGAGCCCGCAGGTTCTGAAGAGTATGCAAAAAGTAAGAGCACATTTCACGACGCGTTTTACCAACGCAGCGCCCGCGGTTGTTTGCGGTTCCCACGTTACCGGTCGCCCGTCCGTAGAATTGTATAAGTTTGCGAGCGAAGACTATGTGACCGCACAAATTAACGGTTTCGTGAGTTTTTAAATAAAACCGCAGTTCCGCGATCTAACTACTACGTGAAAAACTACTAGGTTAGTTCTTAGGATAAAAGATAAAATTCATAGGTTGAGATCAAACCAAAATAAAGAGAACGCATTAAAAGTTCAAAAAACTGATTTGAATTTCCTTACCACGTCGCGATTTGATAATTTTTTTTTCGAAACGCTAATGATTCCAATAAGGTCCCATATACATTTTATCAACATCCGACCGTTTTTGAATTATATAAAATCATTATTCAGATCGTCATCATACCTAAGGAAGGACCTTCTCAAAAAAGAACCAACATTTTTTGTTATTGACCTAGTATCGCGGAACAAACATACAAATAAAAACATACAGATGAATGAACCTACTCCATTTCGGGTCGGTTAAAATATAATGCGTAAAAATAGGTATGTATTATCATTTTTGATAGTAAACATACATTAAATTTATTTATTTAAATTGTTACTAAAATAAATAAAACTTTCACTAAAATCGCCTTCAGCCCGTTACGTGACGTTTACAGTCTGTTGGGTTATGATTTGGCAATAACGATAGAAACTTTTTTTATAAGTAATTTAATAGAGGAGCTCAAGTGAGGAACTTTGGGAGTTACTCGAGCGCGTCTAATTGTGTTGTGGAAAATACTTTGTACCATCGTGAAACGCCTCTACATAAAATTTATCTAAAAAGCAGCGCTTGTAGGGTATTATCTGAATCTGAAATGAAATTAATCGTATGCGTGCATACTTATCGGTATATTTATGCACATAAGAGTGAACCGAAAACCACTTTTTTTCATTATTTGCCATGAAAAAGTCCTCCGAGATGATGAAAAATAATTTTGCTTTATTTTATAAAAGAGGAGGCAAAGGAGCAAGTGGGTCACTTGACGGAAAGTGATCACCGTCGCCCATGGACATCCGTAACACCAGGAGTATCACAGATGCGTTGCCAACCTTAAAGGAATGTATATAAGGAGCCCTTAATATGAATATTAAGAGGTGACTCGTTGTAAATTTTAATTTTGACCGCCTCGTTGGTCGAGTGGATAGCATACACGCCTAACTACACCGACCACAAGCATTTGTGTGATGGAACATTTAGATGTCTACATTTCCGGGTCTAGGTATTTATTAAGTTTATTCCTGGTACCTATTTAAGTATTTTTATGTATTAGTATTTTTGACAAACACCCATAACACAACAGTGTGCTTACTTTGGGGTTAGGTTCAATTTGTGTAACTTGTCCAGGGATATTTATTTATTATTATACTTATTAAAAAAATAATCTCCCATTTAAATATTTTTTGGTTGGATTGTTAGTAAACGAATAAATATACATCAAAATATACATACTTTTAAAGATCTGCAAATGCTACTAACTACAAACTACTTAAGGTTGGATTGTAATCTCGGATCAATTTTAAAATACAATACAAAACAATACAATAACTCGTTATTGTGCACCAAATACAGAGATATTACAAATACATCAAACAAAACTTAAGTTATAAGATACACAAAGGCGGCCTTATCGCCAAGTCAGCGATCTCTTCCAGTCAACCCTTAAGTATGGAACAAGATTTAGCAGAATACTGTGTAATGGTGCTTTTAAAAATATAAAAATGCATCTACTAATAGACAAAATTAATCATCCTAAAAGCAGAAGCCTGTTTTAATTATAGGTATCAGAATTGAAAACAAGCAATAAAAGTATTAATTACAGTGAACGTAGAAAGTGACGCTTTAACATACTTTTGAAAATATTAATATTTGGAGCTCTCCTGATATCTACGGGAAGAAAATAACTTAGCAAAGATTATCTTAGATCTATTTTGTAGATAGTTAAATATCTTACAAAATATGTTTTGATTTACACGGGACATTTATTCGTTCGAATGCATTAAAATATAAACTAAAAAAAATCAAAAGTTACAAAGGGTACTCTTAGTATTATTTTTAAGGTTCACCCTAATTTTTTTAGTCGTCTCAGCCAGTGTTTTCATTATAACTAATTCGCGCGGCTTTGCTAGCGTGGCAGTTAATGTATTTACTGATATAGCCCATTAATAAGGACTCTCCGAGTTGGTCCGGGCTCTTTTGTAGAATAGACCATCTGCCTTCCTTGCCAGGCAGCTCGTAAAAGGCAAGCATAGCTCACCTTCACTAACACCGTGACATCTGACTAGGTGGTAGAGTTTAGCAGCGACTCGCCCGAATCGGTACCACCGCCTTACCTATTCCTGCCGCCATAACCTCATGACGTGTTCCGGTTCGGAGGATAAGGTAGTCGGTAAACTTCCTTTTGCTCGAGGCCTAACATCCTGGCCTCAGGTTGGCAACGCACCATTACCACCTTCGGTGTCTCTAGGCGGCGTGAATTTCTTTACATCAGGAAATCCGTCTGCTTGTTTGCCTTCCAATATCAGAAAAAAAACTTTCATACAAACTTTCAACCCCTATTTCACCCCTTTAGGAGTAGACCACGCCTTCCAGAAACTTCCTTTTTAATAAGTAGCTCAAAAATAAAGTTTCATGTTTCTAACATAAAAAATGAAGGTTTTCCATACAAAGTTTCAATTCCTATTTCATCCTCTTAGGAGTAGAATTTTCAAAATCAATATTTAGTGAACGACCCTACTCACCAAATTTCATGGCTGTAACTCTTAGCAGTTTTTGCTCGGCGATAATGCATCAGTCAGGACATGTTATTTTATAAGTATAATTAAAAAAGAAAGTTTCATAGGCCCACCCTAATGCATATTGGTATTACGCATAATTATTATGTATAAATTGGTAAGATGCATACTCGTAAGCATCCACTCATAACGTATTTTACTAAGCGCTTATGTGTTTGTAGCACTTATTTTTGAAAATTATGTTTACAATTAAAATTTTGAAGGTTGAAAAATGTTGCAAAATAACATCAAACACTGTAACAATTATCAAATAAGTCATTTAAATTTTTTTATCATTTACTATACATTATAAAAATTAATATACATTGAATGATTGCAAAATTTTATTTGATACTACCAGTCAATTTCCGCTGACTTTAACATCCGTTAGATATTTTTTTATAAATTTAATCAGATTATTTTAAGTATAGGTACGGCTTATTCAGCCAAAAATATCACGAATATCAAACAAAACCCAAAAAAAAATTAAACTAAATTTAATGCACTTAATTATGGACTGAAAGTACAAAAGATTCTGATTACATTTTATTTGATTAAAACCTCTTGCAATGTACCTATCAAAAAAAAACCAGATCGAGAAAAGCAGATGCAGACACACAAATATTTATCCTTGTCCAGAATCGAATGTAAGCCATTATAAACTGTAACATTAAGCGTGTCCGCCAGCCCCTTGGACCAACAAAGCGGCAGAGGTTTTATAGAATGATTTTGCGTAATTTAGCAACTTAATAGAAATTCCGTCATCACAGAGATATGAGGTTAGATCTCTAGATTACCTATCTAGCTTGAAATCTATCTGTGTTATTATTTCAAGTTTAATTTTGTACTTAATTACCTATTACAACAGTCTTAACTTCTACAGTTAAAATAGAATAAAACAAATTAAACTGTAACTGCTAATTTATGTACTGTTAGTTTTTTTGGATTTGGGTAATAAAATTAACTATTTCACATCAGTCTATTAGTATCATAATGTATTAACATTGATGCAAAAACTTTGGAACCCATAAAAGAAAATGGCGAAGACGGATGAGTATGACTTTGGCACACCTATAGTTTTTGTGTAGGAGATGTGCTGAATGACACAATTAAAAAAAAATATTATGAAGTGCATTAAATTAAAAAAAAAACATTGCACATACTACCATGTATTTGATACACAAAAACAAAATTGTGATAATAAAATATCACAGATGGCGCGCAAATTTTATTCATAAATAAAGTAGTGGGTCTTAACAAATGAACAATAAAACCTTATTAATCTTTGAACTTTATCATTTGATAATTTACTTTTAATAACTTATAATTAAAATTTACTACTCCGAATTTCGATCACTGGACGACCTCTAGCATATGTAAAAATGAATCCCTGTTTCCCTTGGTCACGCATAAACGGATGGGACGATTTCGCTATTTTTTATAATAATATATTTTTTTAAATAAACGTAGTGGAACATTGGAAAATCTATAAACAGAATATTCATAGCTAAGACAGGACAAACTTTGTCGGGTCAGCCAGTCTTTTCTGTACATATGTATATATAATTCCAAATTTCATGTGGTCCAAGCACCACGCATGAACGGATGGACCAATGTTTGCAAAAACTTTTTTTGTTGCATTCATTGTCCAGAGAAGGATCTTATGAAGAGTGACCCTGGGAAAATTGCCGCGGAAATGGGAAAAACAATGCTTTAATTCATACAAACTCCAAATAACTGTTAATGTCAAGTGATGCGACGTTCACCAGATAGGCTAGTTTATATGTGAGTATATAAAAATTAAACCCCATTTCGCACTGTCTTTGCATCAGTTCTAAACGATGGACCAATTTTGGTTATTTTTTTTTGTAGAGTTACTTATTGTCAGGAGGAATAGAAAATAAAACCAGAAAGAAGATACAGAAAATGAGAAAAAACGCTAAAATCCAGACAAACTGTTTAGTAGCTGTTAAAAAAGCCCAAAAATAGACACATTAAAACCGGTGATGATATTATCGGTATAAAATCATTTTTTTTCTTAAGATTTTTGTGATATTATTCATTTTATTATTTTCTAACTATTATTTTGTTATATCACTAGCCTACATTTAAGCCGATTCTAAAATTAACGAGGTTACCGTAATTATAATTTTTGTTTTTAATTGTGTTTCTTACATAGACATATATATTATTATCTTATCAATTTGCCCAATAACGAATGGGATTTGATTTGACTTTTTTAAAGGTAGACCACAGTTTAGAAGTCCTGAATACTAGCAGTTTTTGGGTTATACTGAATAATGCATATGTTTTCATCTAATTAGAAAAAAATGAAATGAAATTAAATTCGATTTTTGCATTTTCATTGTGCTCAGACTGTAACGATTCTCCTACAATCAAAGATATATTTTCTTCCCTTAGTTGATTTTTAATGAGACATTCAAAGAGTATATAATTACTACGCAATAAGAGGCGGGACTTCCATAGATACATAGCAAACCCGAATTTGTATAAAGTTTACTTGAAAAAGTATAACCCGTATAATTTGAAAGTAAGTCTAAAGGCATTCAGATATAAGGCAACTAGTGTCATATGATTTGGGCGAATAAAAAACATAGCAATTTTTTTTTTAAATTTTGATATGAAAGTTGCGCCAAACTGGAGATATTGATTAAAGTTTTTTTATTACTCCTTTATTTTATTAATCCTTCTTCTTCTTTCTTTAAGTGTTGGCTTTCACATTAGTATTTTGCCATTAGTCAAGTAGAAATTTGCATCAAATTTTACATAAATTTTAATAAATTATAACTAGTCATTAGTCATAAGTCGTCAGTAAGTCATGACAGGCTCTTGGGTAAAGCGGTGGCTTCATTACTCAAGCTCATGTAATGAGATTTAGCGGCAACAAGGAAATACACGATACGCTAATTTCTTCATGATTATTTCATTTGTGCACTTTCACTGAACAAAATTGTACAAAATGCCACCAAAATTGACTAATTTCACTCAATATCAACACGAAATTCAATAATTATGACAAAACTTCGACCATCTTTTCTCTTGATGGCGCCAAAACTCCTTTATTAATCCTTTATTCCTTTAAACATATGAACAAAGGCTTTAAAAACGTAATGCCAGTTAGCAGCCAGTAATTTCAGTGTAGCCTGGGTTATGATGGCAAAAAACACATTGGTGGTGAATAAAGTTAAACAAAGATTCCTGATTTTGTTCGCTTCTTATGTTCCAATATTGTAGTATTCATACGTTACCAGTAGGTATAGAAAAATAATAAAACAGCTAACAGAAAAAAAAGAAATACCTAAAAACTGAGTAACATAAATAAATTTTTTGTTTGTACAATTATTCACATATTTTTTTACGATTAAAACGTACATAATAAATGTTTAAATCAAACTAACCTGTCTCAATACTCTGTCTCGCTTCCTAAATATGAAACAAAATATAGGGGTACGGTCCAAATACTAGTTAAAGAAGGATAACACATTATTAAAGTGGGAGGGCTATGTTAATTTTAATTATATCTTGCCACAATCAGGCTTATTGCATAGTTTTGCCACAGAAACGAATAGAAGACGTCTGCTCGAGCGCAAGTACTTCATTGCTTATTTGTGCGTGGCTAGAATAGCTTGCGAGCCTTGCCTTACTCGGAACTTATTGGGTAAGTCATTTTTACAAAAAAATATTAAAATATTTACAAAAAATATAGTTTTACTTTTAAATTTTAGAAATGTAATTTCGTTTTATTTATATTTTTTGTTTTATGTTTAAGTGTTTACTTGCTTATGCGATTATTATATTTTATACGTGTGTTAAATATACTACTACATGTTACAAATTTATTAGTTATTAAGAATTTATAAACGTATTATTATTGCGAAAAAAAAATTTTAAATGTATTTTTTCAGATATAAAATGTATAGATTCTAAGTACCTACCTACTTGATATTTTTTTAAGAAATATCTACCTAGAAACTAAACTGATTGATATTTATGCTAAATCAGACTAAAATATTTTTTAAAAGGTTTTTTAATATATATTTAATAATATTTTTTTTACTTAAAACTAACGGATATTCGTTGCAATTTAAATTTATTCTACAGAATAAACTGTTGAGGTGTTAGTTTTTATAAAATTCTATTTTAACTTATAAACAAAAAACAGAGACTTCGTATCTACAATTACTTAAATTTGTAATAAAGTTTGTGTATTTATAAATATGTTACTATATATAAATACACAAATACACAAAGTTTGTATATTTATACAGAGATAACTTTGTATAAGTACACAAAACTTGAGTCTGGATATAAATTTACATAAATAAATAATAAATAAATATCCCTGGACAAGTTACACAAACTGAATCTAACCCCAAAGTAAGCAAATTATATTAGTCATAGAAAGTAATAGTTATAATATTAGTTAGTAGTAATAGTTAGTCAACGATACAAATACATAGAAATACTTAAATGGATACCAGAATAAATTTAATAAACGCCCAGACCCGGAAATGCAGACATCTCAATGTTAATCACACAAATGCCTGCCCCTGTCGAGAATCGAACCCAAGCTTCGCGGTTGGTCGGTGTAGTTAGGCGTGTACGCTAGCCAAAATGGAATAATATTTTTAGTTTTCATGCATGTATGTTTTATGTGATTATCTTTATTCCAGTACACCTAACTACAATTTTGGTTTCGTTTCATACTATATTACACTGTCTATAATTAAAAGATATATGCGATATTTGTACTTAATTTATTTGTAATCAAAGCATCAGAATTAATGCTGCGATTATTTTATTTAAGAGCAGTGCTTCTCAAACTTATAGCTAATCTTATAACAACTTCCCTCAACGCTTAGCTCATTCACAAATAACACTTTCAATGATGATTTGCTTATTTTTATTTTATTTGTACACCTAAATTTAGTTTTCTGTCACGCTAGAAATACTTGAAAGTTAGTTAAATTAGTGCCATGTCATAAGTATTGTTGCAAACTTTATGATCAATAGGAAAATGCTTAAGGGTCCTTATTTTGGGTAACCCTGCGTTATGGTTACAACCTGTGTTATTTATACAGTACGTATACAAAGCAACCCCTGCAATAGATAATAAGAGAGTAGCCATATTTTTAATAATATAGACTAAAGTACTAAGAATCATGTTATAGTATTTACACTGTGACACAGATCTTTTAATGTCAACTTTTTTTTTACTTTAGTCTTTGTTTATTATTAAGCAGCCTTATTTATAAATATAGACTAAAGGACGCTTAGGTTTTAGTTGAAATCATACTCTGTAAAGGTACCAGTGTTATAAAGACTATTGGAATACTTTGGTCAATGTTTATTATTTAGAGAGTAGCCTCTATTATACTTAATCTTATTAATAAACATGGTCTAATGAGCAGTAAAAGTTAATAAAGCCTATATCGGGCAACGGAAAGAAAATTGGGTTTTTCCAATTTTCTAATAACAAAAAATGTTGCTCGGGATTGGATATGTGCCCTGTTGGCGATAGGCTTGCCAACTATCACATTGTAGGTGCCCTGGTTGTGCCTCTGCCTACCCCTTCGTGGATATGGGCGTGAAGATGCTTTTTACAATTTATAAACCTTTGAGTACTTTACTCCGTGTTTATTAATACAACGGTAGAGGTTTAGGTAACTGTTAGGCGTTATTTTTATTTTATTATAGCTTACTTATTTATGAAAGTACCAACGGCAACGTACTTGTTTAACTTAATCATTAACTGTAAGGCGATTTGCTCATTAAAAAAAATGTAACTTAGTAGTAGGTATGTGCACAGTTATAGTTTTTGAAAACGATTCATTTAAATCAGTAGGGTTACTCTTGAACTCTTGAATACTTAATAAAGCATATTTGTTTTTGCACTAGTAAAGAAATAGGAATTGGTTTTTTAAATTTTTTCGCTTAAACTATGCATCTTAATTTATATATATCTTAATTTCTCTTTAAGTTATAATTTTGAATTTGCATAGAAAATAATGCAATATTGGAATCAAGTATGTCATTTTAGGTACTCTTACACAATACTAGAGGCTTATTAACATTTAGTTTAAAAAAAAAGTCAGCGAATCCGATAAAATAATTTATTGTTTATTAGTAACTAAATATCAACTATTCGCTGTTTGCATGAAAATGCTAATGGACGTGAAGGAAGCCAGACAGGTTTGTCAGGATCGTGAGGTCTAGCACTCGATACTCTCTGTCTACCCCGTAAGGGTCTTGGCGTAAAGATATGTATATATGTAACTATTCGCTAGTATTGTGTTCAAGACTACCTAATTCCAATCCAATATCCAATATTGCATAAATCGAGTTTCAAGAGTAATGCTATTGTTTAGGCGTTTTAGTATATTCGTTGTTAGTCATACACATAAATATATACATAAAAGAAAACACATTCCTTTTTGGGTCAACAGTGTAATTGAAACTTATTTTCAATATAAATACAAAATCACAACTTAAAGGGAAATTAAGATTGCATAATTTAAGCAGAAAAATCTACAAAAAAATCATTTCCATCGTAAATAACAAGTAATATCATTTATTAAGTACTTACCGGCGAACATCGTATTGAAATTACATAATAATTTGTGTATGGGAAAAAATAAAGTGTTGTTTTTCCTGATTTCTCTGCAATTTTCCCGGTTTTTCAGCTCAAATAATCCTTCTTCTGATAATAGCCAACAGAACAAAACACAATTAACAAAATTTATCCGTGATGCGATGACCTCTTAAATAGGGATTCTTTTTTATGCTTTACTAGCCGATGCGGCGAACTTCGTATCGCTAAAAATGACATTAAATTAAAGTGTTGTTTTTTTTCCATTTTCTCAGCAATTTTTCGGTTTTTCTCCTCATAAGATTCTTCTCCTAAAGGTGCTGAAAGACTTGAGCATTCACTTGTAACAGAACACCGAGCATTCGACGTTTTTATATTTGTCGAACTGAACAACGAGCCAAGCTAAACATAGAGCCAAACATGGCTTTTATTGGAAAAATTTTACATTCTAGTAAACGCTCTAGGCGAGGCTCGTTAAAAAATTCTAAGCTCGAAGCAATGCTCGCTAGAACGCTCTTCAGACCGCTCGATAGAATGCTCGCTAAAATGTTCTAGTTATTTTTGTTTTGTAACATTCGTACGAATGCTCATTACAAGTGAATGCTCAAGCCTATCAGCACCTTAACAATAATCAATACACCAAAAAAAATTAGCAAAATTGGTACATCCGTTGAGACATTATGCGGTGATCATTCATTCATCATCATTCAGATCATTTTTATATATACGAGTATATAGATTAAGTATAACTGGAAACCACTTCTCAGATTATCAAATCGTTGTGGGAATGAATTATGCACCATTTTAAAAAAGGGGCCAGCAAAATACATTTTTTATTAGCAGCGTAGTCCCGTCACCAACAAAAAAGTAGAAGAATTGATAACCTCCTTTTTAAAATCGGTTAATTATAGTATACGTTAATTAAAAATAATTTATTTAAAGCAACGCAATCTCAGTTTGGGCCTATTATGTTAAATATTTACTAATCACATATTTTACAAACAAATTTGTGTTAAATAATGATAAAATAATCTAATTATATTCAGTGCTTAGTAATTAAAATACTGTTTTACATCATCAATATTCCTTGATATTGTAATATATTATGTCCGCCGCCAATATATTCTTTAATTTTTTCTGTATATTATTACGAAACTCTAAAACGCAGCTAAGTGTTTTTTTACGTTGTAACAAAGCGAACAAGCTGGTGACTCTCCTGATAGGGAAAGACAACCGTTGCGTATACACACCCTAGACGTTACTGGTGCGTCGCTATCTTAAATCTTCAGGCCACGAATGCAAATTTTTTAGGCTACCGTTTGCAGCAATGAGCACGACATGGTAAACACAATGCTAACAGGAATAAGTAAAGCACTGTTACTAATCGTTTCAAGTTCAACCACTAAACAAAAACTTCAATCATACTAGTTAAAAATATAAGTTAGTATCTTCACGCCTCCTCCGAAGAGGTAGTCAAAGGTACATACCATATTTACCCGTGATTGTAAATATGGCATATGTGATTAGTCGATGGTATTACTTAGTCCTGCCATGTGAAAGGTGGAAAACCTATCGCCAATTGGGTATTTATTAAACCAGTTACCTGGTTTTACTATAATTGGCCATTACAGATAAAAATTCAAACGCAACATCGATTTCAATGTTATGTCGTCTAAGTATTAATTTAAAATCAAGGTAAATACAGCTATTAACGATTATCTGTGGGTATCACTGACCCCTTTAACAAATTTTAATTTCTTTCTACTTTTCGAGAACGTCCCTTTTTATCGTCGCGGCCGGTTAAAGAATTGTTTATTATAATAGTTTATAATTCAAGAGCAATAATACTGCAAAAACCGACTTCTACTTCAATAAGTAAGTCATTTGGATACCGATACAAAAATTATTTTTCTCGATCTCTCTTAAATTTTTCTTATCTCAGAAGTACGCATTAAAAAACTATTCAGAAATGATGGATAAATCGATTATCATACAAAAAATATAGGAGTCGAACATTTAATCTCTTCCTTTTTTTGGTTGACAGTTAAAAAATATTATTATGTTTCTAAATTCTTAAATGACTTTGGAAATTAATAATAAAAACTTACTGACTAGATGGTATTTTTTGAAAAATATTTTTTGCACCTGTAGATTTTACATGTCATATTATTTAGTTTGTAAATTTAATACTGGGTTTTGGTGCCATGTAAAGAAAAGATGGTTGTTGAAAAGATGGTTATTGAATTTCGTGTTTATTTAGAGTGAAATTAGACGATTTTGGTGGCATTTTGTACAATTTTGTTTAATGAAAGAGCTCAGAGGACGTCTAAATGAGCTTGAGAAACGAGGCCACCGCTTTCCTCTTAACAAGAAATTTTTTTGACGGCTCATTCGTCGTCAAGGAATGTCATAATTTGAAAAAAATATTTTTAATTTATTTTGTTAATATCTTGATGTAAATTTCAACTTGACTTTAAACATGATAGCGTTAATGGCAAAAGTAAGGAAAAAAACATAATTCTTAATTTCGTTTTTGTTTTAATTGCAAAGTAGAAACTACATAAGAGCAGTAAAAATAATAGGAATCAAAATCCTTCTTTCTTTTGGAGTTAGTAAATACTTAGGTACCTTATGTTTTTGTGGCATAGTATTTTTAAAAAATAAAAATAAAAATATGATAGTTCATTTACTTACGCCTATTACTTTTTTGACAATTAGCTTTTGATTGCATGTGAATTTAGTCAGCTGTTTTGCTCTGTATTTAAGTTAGTTATAGTTATCGTTAAACAGGATAATAATTTATCGCCTCTGTAATCTAGTGGTCCGGGTGTTGGACTTGACTGCATGAGGTCTCGGTTTCGAATCCCCGGTCGGCCAACAAAAAGAGAATTGGATTTTTCCAATTTTCTAATTAAAAAATGTTGGTCGACATAGTAAATGTGCCCGGTTGGCGATAGGCTTGCCACCTATCACATTGTGGGACTTAATGTCTTCGGCTAGTCTTGGGTGCCTTGGTTGTACCTCTGCCTACCTCTTCGGGGATATGGGCGTGAAGATACTTTTTATAATTTATACAAAAAACAAATAATCACAATTATTTGTGTAGTTTCAAAAGGATTGATTGTCAAGTTAGATGTAAAGGTGTATAAGTTAGGTATGTTACTCGGTTAACTCTGAAATACAATGACTTTTTAATTCGAATTTGTTTTAAAATTAGCTGACCCGGCAAGCTTAGTACTGTAGTTATGTGTTTTTTATCTTTAAGTTTTAATTTTTCAAATGTTTATGGTTGCGTTTTACGATTGGCAAATATAACGGCATTCGTAATTTCATGACCTTTTTTTCATGTTTCTAATCAATATAATATTCGCCTCTCTGTTGTAGCGGCCAGGTCTTAATCTCATATCCACGAGGTCCCAGTTTCGTATGCCGGGTCGGGCATCATAAAGAAATAGTGTTTTTACCCGGTTGGCTTGCCACCTATTACATTGTGGTACATAGTGTCTTTGGCTAGTCGTGGGTATCTTAGTTGTACCTCTGCCTATCATTTCGTATATATGGGCGTGAAGATACTGTAATCAAAATATGTTAAGTTATGAAATTACTTGAATTGTAGAGAAACATTTGAACGTTCACGTAATCTTACATGTACATGCATTCTCGTATCCTTACGCTAAGCTCTGTAGAGTAGGCAGAGAGTGACGAGTGCCAAGTGAACAAAGGTCGACGTGTTGACTAGTTTGAATATGTATGGATTTCAAATGCATAATAAAATGTCACTACATTATGTTACCGGTTCTGAGTTTCGTAAGCTGGACATTTTTATCCAAATTGTATAATACTAATACGAAAACATTATCTGTTATTTAATCGATTTTTAGTTAACACTTGTAGTACAAAAAATACTGACTTTAATAAAAAAAGATTTTTTTATACCCTCGAAGAGGAGGCACAAACAGAATTCACTCCTATATCTCCAAAGAGGTGGACAGATGCACGACCCATAACTAGCCAAAGATATTAAGTCTCACAATGTGATAGATGGCGAGCCTATCGCCAACGGGTCACATATTATCCAACCCCGGGAAACGTTTTTTTTATTAGAAAATTAAAAACACCCATTTTCTTTTTTTGCTGTCCGACTCGGGGATCGAACCCATGACCTCAAAAAGTCAAGTCAGACGCCGGACCGCTAGATCACATGAGCGTTATATGCTAATAGAAGTTTAGACTAAACTTAAATTAAGATTTGAAACGTTGCAAAAAATGTAAACATTCGTAATGACAAAAGTATGCAAATGGGAGAATTTCCACGAATCTAAAAAATCTAGAATAAACTTACTAAATTAATATACAAAAATAAAAAAAAAATCTGAATGTGTTAAGAAGTTATATAAAATTATGGTTTTCGTAACATTTTTAGTACTTATCATAAGATCAGGACTGAAAGTAGATAAGTATATTTGAATATCAATATCAAATATTCGTAAATATTAATGTCAAACAAAAATTATTACCAATGAAATATTATAAAACATAGAAATCCTTTTCTAAAATTCAATTTTAAACAAATACAATTTAGATATAGTTACAATTAGTATAAAAATAAAAAAGGACTGCCCAGTTTAGCAATGAACATCTTTAAGACAATATTTGGGCGTGTCTTTCATTAAAACATAAATAAACAAATGTCTTTGAACGAATTATACAAATCGACCTAACCCAAAAATTAGGCAAATTATATGCCTATGTTATAGGATTAGTCAATGATACTAAAACAGTATTAACATATGTGACCATGCTGCTGAAATTATACTCCATGTTAGTTTTAATATATACCGATAATAAGGAAATTTGTAAGCATCGTCTTCTTCAATTATCATTCTTTATTAAGGTCGCAACACCAAAGCAAGAAAATACTAAAATGAAAACGAATTTAAAAATAGATCATTTAGATTAATTATAATATATATGTTCGTTGTGTCAACATTAAATTTTAAGACATGTTTGATTTTTTGCAAATAAAAAACGACGGGTTGCACTCCGGGAGTACCGGCAGAAGTGAAAACTTAAATATTAACGTTTTTCATTTTAGATATTTTGGAATGGTTAGGGAATAATTTTGCACGAATTGCTTTAATTATCAGTATGAAAGTACTATCATTTATGTGGTAGAATACAATATTCATTTATTGCACTATCGTACACAAACATGACAACACGAACATTCGCGCAAGCGCCCTGCGCCGTCTTACGAATTTTAGATCCAGGTGACGTGTCCTGACCCGAGTTTAGAAGTTTTTACCTATTCCAAAAAAAGTGCGCAACGCCGCTAAAGAAGTTATCACTTCAAAAATTAATTAGAACGTACTTATTCTTGACATCTACTTTTACTTTAAAATAAGTACATTGTTACAAATGTTATACAATGGTTGCTAAGAGTATTTTAAGATTAGTATCTCAATTCTAGAATGTCTAGGACGCTTCCGCTTAAGATTTTGGAAGTCTGGTTATTTGTTTAACTGTGTTGTAATATGTTGTGCCGATTTTAAGCGGGGTTAAGTTAAATAAATATTAATTAGTTTGTTTCATACTGTATTGCACACAAAAAGCAATATATGCAAAATACAGCAGAGGTAAAAATGCACAAAAGGCAAGTTTATTCCTAATTACAGAAATATCTTCCCGCTAACCCAAAATATTAAACTATGAAAATATAATAGTAGGCATCGTGCATAAATAAATGTAGCTATACTTAGAAAAAATAAAGCATAAATGTAAAATTCGGTAAAATCCGTGTCCGGAGCGAAATCACGGGCGTGGTCTAGCTATTTTTCCCATACAAACTGTTAGTTGCTGTTAATGTCAAGCGATGCAAAGTTCGTCGGGTCGGCTAGTACTGAATAATTAAAGAGTTAAAAACTGCAAAACCAAACAGTTCTCGAGTTTTAGTGGGACTAACGAACAGCAATTGATTTATGTCTAATATATAAACCTGTGTCACGGTGTGACATTGAACTCCTCCGAAACGGCTTGACCGATTTTCACATAAATATGTGAGCATATTGAGTAGGTCTGAGAAATGGCTAGCATCTATTTTTCATATCCCTAAGTGATGAGGGTGACTCACCCGAAATTTTTTTACTAATATCACATTAAAAATATAGCAGAACAACGTCAGCCGGGACAGCTAGTGTATTATATTATATAGATTGAATTAACTGAAAGGTAACGCAGCGTGAAACGACGGTGAAAGATATTTGTGTGAAGACAATAGCATTTATTTTTCTAGCAATCATTTAAACGTTATTGGGAGACTGGTAAGATTGCTAGCAGAATCTACCGTGTATAGGGCGTCTAAGAGGGTGTAATCTTTGCAAGAAATCGATATACTTAATTGGTTAACAAACATTCAAACGTAGTTCATGACTGATGGGATTGACTAATACCTGTATGACTGTTGAATGGACCTTTAGCATGTCTCCAAACTACGGCTTATATAACTCAGGAAATTACCGCGGAAGCGTTAAGGCGACTATTTTGGAACATTCTCGCCCACTTTTTATATTTATTATTTGCAGCTATAAGAATGTTTGCCGTTTGACCACATTTAAATAGATTAATGTGGAGGTAGTTAGGCAGGTCTATAGGTACCGTAACAACTGTCTCTCATACTCTCTGTCTACACGGCAAAGGACGTCGCGTGAAAATATATAGGTAGTTAAGTGAGATGTGTAAAAATGTAACTAAATATCGATGTTGTTTCGGGTCCTATAGAATAAACCTGACGTTCTGCCTGGTAGCTCGTAAGAGATGAGCAAAGGCGGACCGGGTTCTTTCCTGCTGCCATAATGATTATATCATGTTTCACTCTGAAGGGTAGGGTAGTCGATAGAATTGCAGAATTGGTCTAACACTCCGACTACAGGACAGCGACGCACCTGCCACATCTATGGTGGCTATAGGTTGCGGTTATCTCTTGCCATTATGGGACCTATGACACTGTTAACTGTCTTTTGCCATAAGAATAGGCACGTAACAATTTTAGTTTCAAATAAAAATAACATTAATTCAGGTTCATCAACATTGTTAAAAATTCTCTTGTATTAATTAGTTCTGATTAATTAAAATTATCTGACGTAGAAATAAGTTTCAAATAAAAAATACGTGACAAACTTTTATCTGTCAGGGCTGTTCCTAGTAGTAGACTTGAGAAGTACCTACTACTCAAGACGTATCAAGTAATGCCAAAAACGATAGGATAGGATAACATACACAAAAGCACAAAGTAAATATTAATCTGGACAAATTACATAAATTTGTGCAAAGTCACAATAAACAGTAAATAGCAGTCATGTGATTTTTAGGCTTAGGCACTAAGTAATTCTTAGAAAAACATCAATAAGTACATACATATCTTCACACCAAGTCTCTTACGGAATAGGCAGACAGTATCGAGTGCCAAATCTCAAGATTCTCGCAGGCCTTTCTGCCTTCCTTTTTTTCATACAAACACACTGGGTTTTGAAACTCTAAGACCATCCTCGGATAATACCTGGTCAGGTTTAGAAAACCCATATTAAAATAGAAAATTACTACTGTTTACTCAAACTATATACGAGTATATGAACCAGATAACTTACTTTTGTTCGAGGCCTAACAAACTGACCTCAGGTTGGCAACGCACCATTACCGTCTTTGGTGTCTCTAGGCGGCGTTAATTTCCTATCATCAGGAAATCCGTCTGCTTGTTTGCCTTCCTATAACATAAAAAAATATATTAAAAGAAGCTAGGGTAACTGGTACATAATTCCAAATTGGACTTACCACCTGGCCACAGGAGAGCGACTCACCTGTAACATCTCTGGTGCTTAGGTTGTCTCTTACCATCAGGGTAGCTGTGAGCTTCATCGTTGACTTTTGTCATAAAATCTTTACATGTACCTAAACTTTAGCCGTTTTATTAATAAACTTAGACTAAAGTAAGAGTAAAGTTGATATAATCTGTTTCATATTGTATTATATAATATACTAAAATACAAGGCTGACTCTTCGAGTATTTTAATCTAAGTTTAATAAACAAAGAATAGACAATGCCTATTTGAGGCACCTCCTTATTGCGGTAGCGGATACTACTTCTATATAATATATTCAGTTCGTGCTTCGCCATTTTAAAAGCAACGGTTCAATAGTTAAGAAAAACAGGTTAGTTTCCTATATGAAAAAATATTTTGCGCTTATTGTTAGCTATATTTATGTATGACATGTGTGTGGATTACGAATGTGTGTGTAAAATATTTAAATAATAAACACATCTACGACTTGAGTTAATAAACACCGATTATAGTCTAAACGCTTTACCAGCGCAAACAGATGAACATATAGTTATGAATAAATTAATAGAGACAAGTAAACAGGTTACAAGGCCATATTCATACCGTAATTTCCTACATTATGTATAGGTATTTTACACATAATATAAGAGCTGTGCCTGTATATTCAAGATGTTCTAGTAATTAGGATAAGTAACTAAGACTTACAAAACACAGAGATGACATCCAGATAACTTACATGTAGTAAAACTGCAAGAAATTTTAATGTTATGTCCAAGTTAACACGCATTATTAAGAACTCAAAAACCTGTTGTCGGATCCCGTTAAGGTATAATTAAAAGCGACATAAAATAATCTTGCAAATAAAAAATTAGTCATCAAAAATAATCCATCCAATAAACATCATAGTAAATCCTCTTTTTGGAGTAGGTTTCAAAACGACACCAATTTTAATATTATCCTTATAATAAATAGAAAAAAAAAACAATTGAGTATAACTTGAAAACGATTTTTTGGATCTAGATTCAATTTATAGGGGGCAACTTTTGAAATAGGATCTGATCTTATCAATAAATTGTCTTACGAATAAAAAAGAATCATCGCTGTGGTCAAGCGGTTCAGTTGACTGACTTGACTTCATTATTTTATTTATAATTAATTTATTAAATTTTATTTTTATTTCTAATAAAAAAAACGTGGCCCGGGATCGGATATGTGCCCGGTTGGCGATAAGTGTGCCACCTATCACATTGTGGGACTTATTTCCTTCGGCTAGTCGTGGGTGTCCTAGTTGTACCTCTGCCTATCATTTCAGAGATACGGGCGTGAAGATCCTTATACCAAAATATATTCAATTTGGCGGAGTAATCGTGTAACAAATATACTAAAAATAAAGGATAGAATTGTAACCCTTCTTCTTTTTGAAACGATTAAATACTCAACAGCTTGGTTCTAAACTTGTCGTGTTTAGTTTAGCGGACTAATTCTTGCTACTACGCCAGACTTTTTTAATTTCTAGTGGTCGCCCATTGGTCGAAATTCGACCATAATAATTTTTAATATCTTGTTGATAAGAACGCCATCTTCATTTCTCAAGACCAACTACTTTGTTTCCAAATTGTTTGATTATAGTTTGTGCGCCATCTGTGATCTTTTATCGTTATCATCGATATATTTGTTTTTGCTTGTCAAATGCATGGTAATACGTGTAATGTTTTATTTTTTGAATTAATGCACTTTATAAACATTATCTTTAAAAAATATTAGCGTTCTGTACTTCTCCTACACATAAACTGTAAGTGTGCCAAATTTCATACTCCTCCGTCAGCGCAATTTTCGTAAAAAGGTATCCGAAGTTTTTGCTTCACGTATTAATATATAGATACTAAATACTTCGCTAATGTGACGATTAGCGTTTCTAGTTACGAAACTTACTTAAAAATAGCGATTACTGTAACAAAATAATAATAAATGTAAATGTGTGAATTTCATATTCGGTGCTAACTCTTCAGAAACTGACACCGGCAATGAGTGTGTAATTGCTACGTAAAAGCGAAATGAAGTTTTACGTAAGAGCGGTTCAAACTTAGTTCAGATTTTATTTATTGAACAAACAAGTAGGTGGCATCGAAATGGTAACTGTCAATTCTTGTTTTTTTTTTAAATTTTGGTATAAGCATAAGCCTTATCTTTAATCAGTTTATATAAATCGTAAGTAATTGCTTAATTTCTTAAAATCAGGTTTAAATTTTTCAAAATAATCATAAGTTATCTGATTTAAAAATGCACGATAATCTAATCTCGCGATCCCACCCACCAAGTTTTAATACATACATACATATCTTCACGCCAAGTACCTTACGGAGTAGGCAGAGAGTATCGAGTGCCAGACCTCACGATCCTGACAAACCTGTCTTGCTTCCTTCACATTCATAACATAACATAACACATAACATAACAACAAAATTCAAAAATTCATACAAACACGCTGGTTTCGGAGACTCTTGACACCACCCTCGGATAATATCCGATTGATCTGATCGTGAAATGTCAGCCTTGGTCTCCCCGGGTACCTACATTCATCCACATTCGCATTGTATATCTGCTTTGTCAATCTTTCATCTGTCATTCTTTCCACATGACCGAACCAGCGGAGCATGCCCTTTCGCATTTTAACACCAACACTTTCTTTCAATCCCACTCTTTCTCGGATCTCACTGTTACGAATGCGGTCAGCCAGCGTTACACCACAGATTTTCCGTAGTGCTCTCATTTCGACCGCATTTATCCTACTTTCATGCTCTTTCTGACATACCCAACTCTCGCTTCCATACAATAACGTCGAAATAAACACAGAATTATGCAAAGCGAGTCTAGCTTTTTGACTCAAAACCTCGCTTTGGAATAGCTTACCCAACGCTCCATTCACACTATTCCCTGTACAAAGTTTTAATTGTATTTGTATTTGACGATTGTATTTGATGTTGTTTAACAGATATGTGTGAAGAGAATTGTAAATATCGTACTATTAGGCCCACCACAAACATTCGGAATTTTGTTACGGAAATAATTCGAATGCATTCATAAAATCTTGTACACCTACTACATACATCAGGAAGTTTTGTACAGAATTTGTGTGAATTTGTTATATGAAAAATCAAAACAAAATTGGGTAGCAAAATTCCGAATGTATGTGCCGGGCCTAACTCGGCTTTTGCTGAACGAGCCAATCATATTTTTTTGTTTAAAGTAGTTGCTGTCCAGTTGTAGTTTATTTTAAATATGAGCGGTTTGAACAAGCGGATTTTAAATTGTAGTTTTCGATCACAGCGACGAAGCTATTTAAAATTGAAGTTTTTTGCAGCTATCTAGCATTCCACTTTATGCCACAACTGTCGATCACTACAGTGTCTATAACAAAGTCGCTTTTCCCTATATGTTTCTAAATATTAAAATATTTGCACACCACAAGTCGGTAGAATATGTTGGAATGCTTAAATAATTTTGTAACACTTATATTCCGTATATAAATATTTTTTCTTTTTTCCTTATGCTTAGATTTTTATAACTACGCAACGTATTTTGATGCGGTTTTTGTTATAGTGATTTATAAGGAAGTTTTATATGTTTATACACAGAAGTTTGTCTAATGTGCGAAGCTGAAACTTCCTACTAGTATCCCTGTACAAGTTACAGAAATTGAATCTAACCCCAAAGTAAGTAAATTATATGCTTGTGTCATGGGTGTTAGTGGGTGTTAGTCACCTATAGCAATACATAGAAATACTTAAACATATACCCGAATAAATTTAATAAACACCCAGACCCGGAAATGCAGACATTTTAATGTCCATCGCACAAATGCCTGTCCCCGTCGGAAATCGAACCCGAGCCTCGCGGTTGGTCGATGTAGTTTACGCTAGCCACTCGACTCACGAGGCTGCATAAAAGATATGTACCAATGTCAATGCAAAAAAATCCTAGAAATATCTATAACTAATCGTCCTATTTTATGTTTACGAAAGTTTTAAAATTTATTGCTTGTCATAAATCTTACAATTTTAGTATACTCGTATGTATTATGTAACGGTTCGCATTTTTCAAATAAATTTTAAATAAAAAATAATTACATCAGTTTTCCACCTTTTTATCAATGTTTTTTTTTCAAGTTTTATCTAAAGAATGCCACATAAGATTTTTTATGATGAGGTAGGAGTATCAAGGTTTTGGTTTACCTGTCCTATGGCCTAGTGTTCTGGTGTTCGTGTGCGTGGGGTCCAGGAAATTGTGTTAGTTTGTATCTTGGTTTCTGCTAAATAAACATTTTATTTTCTCCTTTTATTTCGATCTCCTTGACCGGGCAACAAAAATATTTTTTTTTCAATTTTATAATAATAACAACGTTAGCTGTTACGTTGAATATGTGCCTGGGTTATGACAGGCTTGCCACCTACCACATTGTGGGACTGAGTGTATTCGGCTAGCCATGAGTGTATTTTGAAATTGAACTCTACTGCTACAACATTATATTTCACCCTCAGATAAAAATTGTAAATTATAATCTTATAAAATTTTATATACTATTATTATTTGTAATACAATGCAACACAATATTAAGTCTTTATTGAGCACCAAAAAAAATTTGAAATACAAGATACATAAAAGGCGGCCTTATCGCCAAGTTATCTCTCCAGGCAATCCCAAAATATTCTTCTCTCAGAGAAGACTCAGATTACATACCACTACCGTCTTTGGTATCTATAAACTAACTGTTCTAAAGCCCCATCGTGACCACGGCCTATGCAACTAAGCCAAAATATCGACAAATAAAATAAAAATAGATCGTGAGTATCCGGTATAAATAATTAAATATATTAATAATACGCGACGACGTGAGTTTAAAATCATATGTTCTAAAGAAACCTATTGCTTTAACTGCCATTTCAAATCCCAATAAAAACCCCAAATATAAAGAAACCTTTAAAAGGCATCTGTTGAAATTCAAACATAATTAGTAATTGCTAGTACATAAGACTCCATTTCAAATGTTTGTAATAAAACAAACGCAAGCCCTAATTTTCTATGCCGTAAGAGTTTACAAAAAGAATGTACATTACATAATACCATAAGTAAGTCAGTCTCGCAGTCTGCGATGGCCCTCGGATAGCTATAGTGACCTACAAAATTGTTTGACAATTTTGCCGCGCTTATGTTTTATGAGGAAATTTAAATAATGACGTGTATTTGAAATTTTCATAATTACACGTAATATTACAACATTGTGTGTAGGTGGCTCTTTTAGTTAATTTCACTCTCTCATTTGAACCTTTTTTCGCTGACGACCCTTTAACTATTTGACCTAGGTTATGATTCACACCATGTACTGAAATGTCGAATTCCTTAAAAATATATCCCCAGCACGGGAAAATAAAATTATCTTCTCAAACCAAGCGGTATTTCTATGTAATGTAAAAGCGGTATGTTTATGAAATTTATCTTGGTATCTATTTAAGTATTTCTATGTATTTGTAACGAAGACTTACTCAAATAACATAAGCATTTGTTAAATTTGGGGTTAGACTCATTTGTGTGGTTTGTTTAGGAACCCATTGAAATATACACACAAAATTTTGTCCAAATTGGTCCAGTTCTTTAAGAGGAGTTAGGTGACAAACATAGGTACAGAATTTATGTACCACTATGGTAGAGCACCGCTTGCCACCTGCCGTATGAGTTAGTTATTTATAACAATAAAGTATGGTTATGATGAAAAATATACTCTATAGCAAAAATACTTAGATTCCTAATTTTTTTTACCAGCGGCCCGTCCCGGCTTCGCACGGGTTTAAAATATACATATAAACCTTCCTATTTAAACACTTTATCTATTAAAAAAATCGCATCAAAATCCGTTGCGTAGTTTGAAAGATTTAAGCATACAAATGGACATAGGGACAGAGAACGCGACTTTGTTTTATACTATCTGATATTTAAAAAAATGTAATTTTATGTCAACATTTATTTTTTTACAAAAACTTGAGATTTTTGTAAGGTATATTTTTTATGGTTTACAAAATTGAAGGTTTTATTTAATGTGATTTTGGTGCCTGTAGCAGTTAAACTATATAATTTATTAGCTGCCTATTCGCTCGCTATTGGGTTGGCTCGGATGTTAATTTTTTTGATTATAAATTGAGATGTAAGCTATCCTATCTTTCAAGTTGGATCAAACTGCACACGGTGTGTAAATTTGATTGAAATCGGTTAAGTAGTTTAGGAGTCCATCGCGGACAAACAACGTGACACGTAATTTATATATATTAAGATTATTATCTCTAAACTAAGTACACACGTTTGTTTTCCAAATACTTGTGTAAAACTAACCGCCTTTTAAAAATTTGGTCTCACATTTGTTCCCTGTTTACGAAACGAATTACTTTTTCGGATGTTTGTAAAAATGCCTATTAGCAATGTTGGAATCGCCCGTGTGATTTAGTATTCGGGTATTGGTGTTAAATGCATGAGGTCCGGGGTTCGATCCAGGGTCGGAAAAATTTCGTAGTGTGTTTAATTTTTTTAATAAAACAACATAGACCTGGACCTGACAAGGGCGCTGCCATCAGCGCGGTTGACCACATCTCACATTGTAGGGTTAAATACGTTCTGCTAATAGATACCCTAGTTGTGCTTCTGACATGGGCGTGAAGAAACACACTTTTTTATATTTACTTCGTTTTTCAAAATTCAGTGAAATTTTATAAGTTTCGTGTATGTATAAATATAAAAGAAACACTAATACAGTCACATTGTTTATAACTCAAGACCGATTTTCTTCACTTATTTCGTTCGACTATAAGGAAACTAGGAAAAACTACAGTTATTTTATTTTTTCCCATTCAAACTGAGTTAGCGGAAACAGCTAGGGTTTAATAATGATAAGTTTAGAAGACATAACTGGAGCAAACACTGACATAGCTAGTTTTCATGAACTTCTATTTCCGGTTTAAAATATCTATGCTAAGTTGTGTAAAATAAAATAAAAAATTACAAAAGTGGAATGCTACATTTAGCCAAGGCCAAAAATATCGTAATATCCTTTTTTGTAATGGTAAATTTGATAAAGTATTATAATTTAAAATTAAATCTTTATGTGAGATTACATCTTAGTGCTTATATGGCCTTACAAACGGAAAATGCCTTCAAACAGTCCTTCATGTTGTTATTTAACTATTTTTTTGATGCAAAAAATACATTCGAAATTTAAATTTTGTAAGCAAATTTCAAAGCAATTTTTAAATCGCCCTTCCTTTTTCAAAAAGCATAAACTTACGATAACGCCAAAGTGAATAATAAATATTTATTTGTAATTGATACATTGTGAAGTAATTTTAGTAAAGTATCTTCACGCCCATATCCCGAAAGAGGTAGGTAGAGGCATAACCAGGGCACCCACGACTAGTCGAAGACAAAACAAGTCCCACAATGTGATAGGTGGCAAGCTTATCGCCAGCCGGGCACGTATCCAATCTCGGGCAACTTTTTTTATTAGAAAAATTGGAAAAACCAAAATTTCTTTTTGTTGCCAGACCTGGGAAAGTGAATATTATAGTAACAAAATATATAGTCTGTACAAATTACACAAATTTGCGCTGTCACAACTAAAAAAGTAAATCGCAATTGTCTTATTTAATGCTGGTATAAAAGGTTATAAGAATACTAAGAAATTCAAAGAAAAAACATAAATAGGTACGTAGATACATATTTCACTCCAAGTCCCTTGCAGGAAGAGATTATCAAGTATTAGTGTTACGAACCTTTCAGAGCTTCTACTTCCTCCACATTCATTACTCTGTCCATACTAAAACACCGGTTATGGAAACCCTTGACACCACCTTCGGATAGTACTCGAGCCATGATAATAGATAGATACTACTAATAAATTTAGTGAACACCAAATGAGAAATAAAAAATTCTCTGTTCGTAAAAGTTACAGTAAATGAAAATAATTTGCTAGTATTAAGTTTAAGAGTACAAAATGACATAAATCCGATTCCAATTTCCAATTTGCACGAAATCGAGTTTCAATATTAACCTTACTAAGCCTTTATCTGTTGCATTAAGTGTTTTCATTTAGATATATAAACTTACTAGCTGCTACCTGCGGCTTCGCCCGCTTTTTCACAGAAACCCGGTGTGCGATCGGGATTAAAAATAGCCTATATGTTAATCCAGGTCACAATCTATCTTCCAAATTTCAGACAAATCCGTTCAGCCATTCGAGCGTGAAAGAGTAACAAACATTCATACATCCATACTTACAAACTTTCGCATGTATAATATTAATAGGATATCGACTTTTATAATGCGTTTATTAATTACTTGAATTCAAAAGCCTGAAGCAATATATATCACATAGATTAATGTCACATTTAGATCTCCTAATCAAATTTTTATCAGGCAATTAAAATTATTTTAAAACGATATTTAAATCATTAAGCTCGTTAAACTTAGAAGTAAGTGCAATATTTAAATTAAGTTGTTCTTTTGAATTATATTTAGATCAACCTTGGTATATATTTCGATCTGAATCTGGCTCCTCTAGATATGAATATCTTTCTGAATGTGTATCCATATATAATTTAAATGCAGAAGAATTGCAAAAATGCCTTAATTTCCAATACGATATAATACTTATGTTTGTAAATATTTATTATTAAATTTAACAAAAAATATTTGTAGCGTTTTTATTTCATTTAATAAATAAAATAAAAAGAAAGTAAATTAAAAGTGATAAGTACTTATAAAAAAAGGTAAAATTGAGCATATGCCTCCTTTATTAAAAAAAATGTGGAGTTTATTTTTTCGAGTCTCATATTTTTTACGTAATATACTTAGATAAAATATATTATTAAATTTTAAAATATATAATTAATTATCGGTTTTTCGATTTCTAAACCGATTTTAATTTCTTTTTATTTGAGAAAGCGTACCTACTTCTTAGGTGGTTTTGATGGTGGAACCTCAGAAAAAACCAGCAAAATATTTTGAGTTAAATGCGTAAGTATATCAATTATGTTTATGAAGGTTTATTGATCTAAAGCAAAATTTTTCTGTTTTGCTGCGGTTAAATTAGAAGCGAGATAATTTCGAATTTTACAATATCCAAATGTGCATTTTCGCAAGTGGTTTATCACCCCAGCCGTTGGGTACGTATCTTTTTTTAGGTTTTAGGTTTCTTTAGGTTTATTTTTACTATAAGTCAAGTAGAAATTTGCATCCAATTTACCAAAATCGGGATTCAATTATAATAATATAGTCATAAGTCGTAAGTCGTCAATAAGTCATGTCAGGGAGTTGGGTAAAGCGGTGACCTCATTACTCAAGCTCATGCAATGGGATTTGACGGCAACGAGGAAATACACGATACGCTAATTTCTTCACGATTATTTCATTTGTGCACTTTTCACTGAACAATATTGTACAAAATGGCACCAAAATTGCCTAATTACACTCAATATAAACTCGAAATTCAATAATTATGAAAAAACTTCGACCATATTTTCTTTCGATGGCGCCAAAACGTATGGAACGTGTCAATACCAATTTTGTTGACACTAAGGTAAGCGTATTTTTCCACAAACGATTGAAAATCGATATTCACTGTTCATACTTACTTAGGTATACTGAAGAAGTTCTTATGTAACTGTATGTCTTGAGCAGTGATCATACAAAAGCGCGGCAAATCCGTAATAACTACAACACTTTTACGTATTCAGGACATACAATTTCGTTGTACGCTTTCATATAATGGTGTTGCTACTTTCACAGAAGCTATTTAAAATTACATTATTTCAGCATCACCTATTTGAAAGATGTATACCAAATTGCAAAACATTAGTAATATACTTGAAACCGACTTTAATTACAATAAGTTTACGCAATGCACGACGTTATAATTGCATGATTATTTATTAAAAAACGTACGTTTGGATGTGTGAAGTGTGTGTTGCTAGATTCAAAAACAAATAAGTTGATTAAGTCCTGGTTATCGGAGGCTGTGTAACTTTTATTTCGGGATTAGAAATGGTAGATTGTTTATTACAAAACGTATTTTTACATGAGTGAAGTGTGTTACTAGATTAAAAAAGGATTCAGTTGTTTGGTAAATTTATAAGACCAGTAGGGTTACTCTTAAATCTCGATCAATGCAATATTGGAAATTGAAATCGGATCGTTAATTTAAGTCACTCTTGAACACAACACTCGTGAATTATTAAAGTTTACTTAATAATAAACAACAAATGATTTTATAGGATTCGTCCAATTTTGTTGGAACTAAATGTTAATCATCCGCTATTCCTGTGTTCAAGAGTACCTAAAATAACATATCCGATTCAAATTTCCAATTTGCATAAAATCGATATTTAAGAGTAAACCCTGCTGGTTACCTGAGAATGTGTAACTTTTATGAATACCTATCGGAATTGGAAATGGTATAATACTTTTTAATAGCAATGAGAAAATTTAACTTATTATTTTTATTTGCTATTCATTAAATATTTTCAAAAAAGTCGTGTTAGTTAAACTATTTATAACTCAAGAATGGCTAAACTGATTATGCTAAAAATTGATGGGGAGGTAGCTTCGAACCGAGAACTTATTTCATCCCTTTCAACAGAGTAAACTAGGAAAAACAACATGTTATTTTTTCATATATAAACGGAACAGGCGGAACTAATATCGCCAGAACTGATTCAAAGTGATTAAATGTTTATGAGACCACCTCTAAGTTAATCTACTTTTTAAAAAAAGAATCATCAAAATCCATTTATAAGAATAATCGCGTAACAAACAAAAAAATTGAGAACTTCCTTTTTCGAGTCGTTAAAAAATAGTTTAAGTAAAGACGTAGTTCGAAAATTGTGAAAGTTTTAGCGTACAATGCTGCGGTTGTAAGCTAGTTATAATTTAACCTATCAGGCGATGGACGACCTACTTTTCAAGCGTTCTCATGAATAACTCATCTGTCAGTAGATTTGGGTGTCTATTATGTAATAGTATTTGTGATTGTAGTATAATAGCATGATCTGATATATATTCACGCCCTTGTCAAATTTCGTCGATGACATAACACAGTGTAAATTTACTGATTGAGTAATGTAAAACAAAGCGTATCTTATAACGGAATCGTATATAGGAATTATCATGCAATCGCCTTTGTGGTCTAGCGGTCCGGCGTCGAACTTGAGTTCTTGATGTCCCGGGTTTGATCCCCGAATCGGGCCACAAAAAATTTGCAAATGTATATTTTCTAATAAAAATAACGTTGCCCGGAATTGGATATGTGCCCGTTAGCGATAGGCTTGCCAAGTACTACATTGTGGGACTTAGTGTCTGCGCCTAGTCGTAGGTGCCCTGGTTGTACCTTCTTACCTCTTCGGGGTTATGGGCGTGAAGATCCTTTTTTTTATTTTTTTTGCATTCTAGAGCATATTCACGCCCATATCTCAAAAGAGCTAGGCCGAATTACATGATTAGTCAAAGATAAGATAGTGTGGTAGATGACAAACCTACGACCAACCAGGCTTCTGATTGGCAAAGCACTATTGCCTTCTTTAGTATCTATTAAAGTAATTCTAGACAGTCCCAAACTCCGGTTGTAAACATTGGTTTGCATGCGTCATTAATAAATTTATACAAAGAGTATTTTAACCAACTCCAAAAAAGGAGTTCTTTTTTTTTGAAAGATATGTCATGATTTCAAGGTGTCACTATTATGGTCGTCAAGATAAGTGAAAAATGTATGCATTATTAAGTGTAACTCAAAACCTGCAAATAAGATGTTGATAAAATTTACGTGGGACTATTTCGGAAACGAGACATACCTAATTTTGTCCCATTTTCGTGGGATATATTGACTGTCACATTAAAAACTGGGACATTCCCGTTGAAAAATAATGCATCATGCCCATATGGTTAAATAAGACCTTCTCATTGAACGAAATACTTTTGAAGTATATAAAGAATATTTGTCGTATCGAGAAAAAGAATATCGCAGTTCTTTCGTATTTTTTTTGTATATATTGAGCAAATTAGTCAATTTTGAGAGCATTTGTCGTGTTTCCTAGTATTGCGTCAAATGTCATTAAGTCCGCTTGATTAAGGAGGCCACTGCTTTACTCAAGACATTTATATGACTTTCTATGACGATTTGTGACTGATTTTGAATAATTAAAATCCGATTTTGTTTAATCTGGTAACTTTATACAAACTTGAACTTGAGTGATGGCAAATGCTATCGAACATACCAAAAACTCAAATAAAAGTATATACAAGGAAGTATACAACCATTATTCATAGGCGGAACACAAGTTTTAATAAAGGAAACAATATGTTCCTTACTCGCTGAGACAACTGACACAAAGATATCCATCACATTAGACGTGAATAATAATCACAATTGACAGACTGTAGGCTATAGGATAGCGTGGTATAACATCTATGGTGTCTATATGCCATGGTATCTATATGCCATCATGAAAGTTCTGCTTGCTGTCTGTCTTATTCCATAATAATAAATTAAAATTAAACATTTTCAATTCTCATAGCCCCGACAAGAACTACTTATAATATAGCTACGAACCATCTCGACCACATCAGCTTTAATACAAAAAAAACGCATTGAAATCGGTGCATCCGTTTAAAAGTTATGATGCCACACACACACGCGCGCACGCATTTATAGACACATAAAGACTCACACAAATAGACACACATGCACAGAAACGTCAAACTCATAACAACCCACTTTTCCCGTTTGGGGCTAAAAATGTAAAAGCGTCAGCAAAGCTGTTCCATTATATTCTATGAATTTTTTAGACGTTCGTGGATGGTTTAAAAATATATTTGGACCCGAAGGCAGTAAGAAGTTCACTGTTTCAATTTTCAATAATACCAGTCCATCCTTTGAGGAATTAGGTTAAAAATACATTGATTGATGCACCATTACCACCTTTGGTGTCTCTAGGCGGTGTAAATTTCTTATCATCAGGAAATCCGTCTGCTTGTTTGCCTTCCATTGGCATAAAAATATAAAAAAATAAAAATATGTTCCTAACACCATATTGTATATAAGGTCCTTTCAAAATAGGCGTTACATTTTTTTTCATATTTTACTAGATGTACTGAACATGCATAGTAGTTAGTATAGTGTTTCAGCATCCTGCTATAAAAATAGGTATTAATATTAAATT
>NJDC01000811.1:193593-213646 GCA_002245475.1 Calephelis virginiensis | reverse complement strand
CATGCATGATACTTCCCCGTAATAACATTATACATTAGGTTATTTATAATTGTAATAATTACTTGTTAAAAGGAAAATATCCGATGTCAGTTCACCTTGACTGCAAGTACGCTGTCACTAACAATCATATAGATGACCAGTCATATTAAAACACAGGTTGTAGGGGAGCTCAAGAGGTTATTTGGGAATTTAGACTAGTTAGTGGAGGAGACTCTAGCGCGTCGATTATGATACGGGAGATGTGTTTTGCCATGGATAAAAATGATATTGTTTTTCATTTATTTAGGTGCAGTAAAAATGAAAAATTATCGACCCCAGTTAATTCGTGATCCGTTTTTAACATGATTGGTGAAATCAGCCCTTAATTTTACTTTTCTGTTTTCGAGTCTCCGCTATAGACGCTACTCTGCCTGGCATCCTTTGTAATAGGATAAGTCAAATGATAGCTATTTACCAACTTGTCTGTGTAAGAATCCACGGCTTTCCCTATTCCTGCTGCCGTAATGATAATGTATGATTTAAATTCCCATTTGGAGGGTAAGTTAGCCAATACCCTTTCACAGCAGGCATGTTCCATGAGTACCTATTTTTACAAGTTGATCCTTACAGGAGCATAGTAAATGTTAATGTAGTAATCATCATTTGTGTCATAAATATCTTAGGTTATACAACTTACCGTTAACTAATTATTGTAATTTTCTGATTTACGATCTCTCATAAAATTATCATTATATTAATTTAGTAATTTGTTTAGTGCTATTTTGTAAAGGTATTGAGCTCGTGCATTGTATATTTTTTTCTTGTTATTTCAAATCTTTCAACAGTTATTCTGTTATTTGGTGTTACGAAGAATTAACTATTGACCGACTCGTTGGTCGAGTGGCTAGCGTGCACGCCTAACTACACTGATGAACCGCGAGGCTCAGGTTCGATTTCCAACAGGGGCAGGCTTTTGTGTGATGAAAATTTAGATGTCTACATTGCAGGGTCTGGGTGTTTATTAAACTTATTCTGGTATACATTTAAGTATTTCTATGTATTGAAATCGTTGAGTAATACCCATTTAACACAAGCATATAATTTGCTTACTTTTGGGTTAGATTCAATTTGTGTAACTTGACCAGGAATATTTATTTATTTATTATTCTCAAAATCATTTGAATTGGCCTAACAGTTCTTGAGCTATGAGTGTCGTAACAAAACGGACTTGGTCTTATATAGTATGCAGGTTAACGGCCAATATTAATAACCTATCTAAGATAAGAGATATTCCTATTTTAGATCAGATACCAGGCAACAAATATTAGGTGCAATCATTAATAAAAATATCTTAGCAACAAAACTCTAGTCGTTCTATCTCTATCTGTAGATAGGTTATTAATATTCGCTGTAAGTTAACATTAAACCTATTAGATATTTGTTGTAAAAATACAATCAATAAAAAACAAGAAGTTTTTTTTAATTATGTCCTTTTCTGGGACCGGCTAAGACCTTTTGGCTATTCTGACACGTCTTCCGTATTTACAAATTCTTTTTCTTGTTAATTATTTTTACTTCACTTCTATTTTATACAGAATTACACATTTACCAATATTGCTAAATATTGGTAAGCGCATAACTTCCGAGCGACTATACCGATTGGGATTATTATTTCTTTGGTTTGTTTGTTAATATCAGAAGAAGGTTCTTATGTAGAGAAAAACCAAAAAAAGCAGGGAAAATAATACTTTGCTTTTCTCATACAAACTGAACGGGTGGAACGAAGTTCACCGAGGCAGCTAGTTTGTTATATTCATAATTTATTACAGTATGTCATGTCAGGGTCTTGAGTGAAGCTGTGGCCTCCTTACTTAAGCTTATTTTGTTCGTGTTGTTTAGATAAACAAAATTCATCTAATTAAACCCTAAATTAACTAGTCTTATTCATAATATACACGAAGTTTAATTATTACGGAAAAAATATGACCATCTTCTTTCACGATGACATGAAATCCGTTTCAGTAAAGGTACATGCACAGTGCACATATTGATGCAGTGTCCGGAACGTGGTCACTAAGGAACAGACAAAAAATATGTGTATGTACACCATGAAGCTATATACTACTGGATTTTACACTCTTAATAAAGAACTGATGCCATTTCCAGATATTGTTGACTCTTTCTAAATTTCCGACCTCTTTTTGACTTTATTAATTGACTTCACAAGACTCTCTGAAAAAAAGGCCGGTACATTAGAGAGTACATTATTTGAAAATGGGAGCAGTTCTTTGTTAGGAGTGGAACCTCCAAATAGTAGTCTTCATGAACTATGAACTCATGCAGTGTCCGTGTGACAACGGAGCATCAGTGTCAGGGTCGACAACGAAAAGCGCTGCAATAGACTGATATTTATATCACATATATAAATGTTTTTTAACCGTTTTGTTTGTGGTTTTGTGAAAATGATTTATTTAATATTTTACACTTACATAGCGTATTGTAAGATTTAGTTCACACATAATATAAAGATAAAAAATTCAGAAATAACATAAGGTTATATCAATAGAAAAATTCTCATCACGCCTTTAGGTGTAAAACTGACAGTCCCTGGCGATACGGCAACATCCTTGATATATCCCGGACATTGAACTGTGTGTCTAGACCTTAAAAAAACATATATTTTATGATAAGTTGAGATACATTTTCTACATAATCACGTTTACAAGCGTTAACTCGCAAAAATTATAGCTTGTAATAGGTAGCGATAATTATGTTGTCAGTATGTATATGTATGTATGTATGTATGTATAACTATGTGTAATGTCAGTTTACCTTGACTATATACTCGTAACAGATGAGTAGCGCATCTTTAATTCAACTTTTTTTATGATATTGGAAAGCAAACAAGCAGACGGATTTCCTGATCGTAAAAAATTAACGCCGCCTAGAGACACCAAAGGTGTTAATGGTGCGTTGCCAACCTGAGACCGGGATGTTAGGCCTCGAGCAAAAGTAAGTTAACCGACTACGTTGTTTTCCGAATCGAAACACGTCAATGGCAACCACCGACGTTATGGCGGCAGGAATAGGTAAGGCGGTGGTACCAATTCGGACGAGTCGTGGTGAAACTCTACCACTTATTCAGATGTCAAGGTGGTAGTGACGGTAGGCCTATGCTCGCCCTTTACGAGCTGCCTGGCTGGAAGACAGATATTCTATTCTACAAAGGAGTCCGGACCAACAAAGGGAGCACTTGGCGCGTCTACTTGTGTGTTCCAGTATAAAATCAACTTTTACCTGCAACCTTGCCCGAGTGCCAATTTATACCAAATTTTTATAAAATAATGATTTATTGTTTTGTGGATTATATTTCCTCCTTATTTATCAGGGTTCGCTATCTTATCACATAAGAAAGCTATATTACTGTGAAATTTCGTTTAAGCCAATAAGAGTAACAAACCTACATCCATTCACCTACATTCATTCACATGAGTCCACATCCGAAATAGTAAATTAGTCTATTGGTTTGGTAAACCGCAGTTCACCAGGATTTGGATTTCCTGAGTTTATGCTGTTGCTATAATTTCAATTCTCATCATTTTCATCTCCCATGCTGGATGGGAGCCGATATACTTGGTAACGTAGCCTTACCTAAATCCCGGCCACAAAATAGAGAAACTTCAGTAACATCTATGGTGTTTATATACGATTGCCTCCTATGCTCAAGAATACCACCTTTTTTGTTATTTTTAATTAAAAAATGTTACTCAACTGCTTTATCTAATATTCGTATTTTTATTCGAAAAAACTTTGTAATAACTCAAAACGTGGGGTCAATCTTAAGGCCTTTTCACCGAAAGTTGTTTATTAGAAAACATCATTTCGTTTTATGGATTATTGTCGAGCGAGATAGGCCGTGTAAGTTAACTGGTATTTTATTGTATTAATTAATTTTGTATACTTGATTCAAATTTGATAACATCACGCTACAACATTTATATTTAAATGATTGATACCATGAGTCAGTCGTCGTGAAGCTTTATTAGTACACAAAACTAGTCGAGACTGGTTTATGGAAAAACCCTACAAATTTATCTATTATTTTTTGAAGACTTTTGTTTTCCAGGTAAGCTCAGTTAAAGCTGTGCAAATCTTTTTGTTGATCATTATAATATTTTGCAAATAACTTAGCATCAGACTGCCTTGACAGCTGGAAATAAAAAGTTAAAACAGGCGGTTTCTTAATAAAATAACGCCCCTTTTTTACACGGTTATGATATATACATATAAACCTTCCTCTTCAATCACTTTATCTATTACAAAAACCGCATCAAAATCCGTTGCGTAGTTTTAAAGATTTAAGCATACAAAGGGACATAGGTAAAGAGGAAACGACTTTGTTTCATACCATGTACCTAGTGAAGCCAGCGAACAAGAACACGGCTCTGCTGACGGCAAGAGACAACCGTGGCCTAAAGACACCGTAGATGTTACAGACACGTCGCTGTCATAGGCCTATTGTGCTAACCTACCCTCTAGACTAGAACATGACACAGTCATTATGGCTGTAAGAATAGGTAAGGCAGTGGATCCCTAACTGGGAAAGTTTAAGCATGGTACTTTACTACCAGCGGTCTTGTTGGTAATAAACTATATATTTAACTTCTGTCGGCCTCTTATGAGCTGCCTGGCAGAAAGACAGATAGTCTAAGCAGCAGACCCAGACCAACATGGGAAAATATTATACATTATTGATTTTTATCCGCAAGGCCCATATCAAATTGTTAAAAGGGGTCGAGTTCTCTTTGAGGCCAAATCATATTACATTTTAGTAAAATTTTGCCTGTAGTTTGATTCTAGTTTAAAGTCTAACGACCGTACTCAAAACTGACAATTAACTAAATGTTGTCTATGTGTCTATATCTATCACATCACAATTTCTTATGGAAAATGTCGACTTAATTACTAATTAAAAAAAATAGACGCCACTAAGTGCGATCATTAATATCATTTTAAATTGTCTTAACATACACCGCATGAAGGAATAGTTTAAAAAAATGTAGTTTTAGTTAGTATATATAAATAAAATAAATATAAATGGAGAGAAGTATAAATGGAGAGCTGGCCCCTGTTTTATATTTGTTGTTGTATTTAAAAAATATATGATGCGGTATATTGAAAACCTGCCAAGCTATAGCTGTGTTTTTATAGTTAGGCAATAAAATGGTAGTGCTATATGGACGAACAGACGGAAATATCGAATCTGTAGCTATTCCGTTTTACGCCACTTGCGCCATGCCATGGTATTCCACCAACGGAACCCTAAAAAAGCTTGTCACTGAAATTCAACACATGGCAGAGAAAATAGTGGCACGCTATAAAGTGGTTGAATAAATTGGGAACTATTGATTGATTAATTTATTATAAATTCCTAGTAGATTGGGAGCAAAGGTTCTAAGTGACTACTTACTCAAGCGTTATGGAGACCTTATCAGTAAAAAAATTAAAATGACATTTACATTTTTAGCACTAGAGAGAGCGTCTTTAAGCTAAGAATCATTTGATTATACTGCGAACGCATCAGATATTAATAGTAGTTATACCTAAGTCTCCGATGACGAAAATATAGCAATCAATCAGTTTGTTGTAACGCTTGATGAACAATATAATTGATTTGAGTTTTGAAAGTTTCAAACATTTGCTGCTCCTTATATAACGATCTAATGATTCTAATCAAATACTGGAATACAACGAATCCACTGTAACTTAATCTGAGTTTCTTTTGCGGGATCTTCTCGATGTTTCGACAACTATCGTCTAAAATGTCGACACGCACAATTGCCTATTGTTTTCCGATCCTGACATGTTCTAGAACTAGCGTTACTATACAAATGTTTTATGTACACACAAAGTACTCGTATTTGCCATATCACAAACTGACATACTCGAGTATTTATCAAAATACCCTCTTGGGCTCCCCCACTATTCTACCCTTTACAATGGCGATTGGGACATAAATAAGAAACGAGACATGGATTGCGTTGTTACATAACTGACAGCATACTAGAAGAACATTTGGAACACTTATGTAGGTCCAATTTCACGATGTTGTATAACTCAGTAACACTGATGTTTGTGATAACCCACATGAACACAGTCCAAGGACTTACATGTGACAAAGTCTTAGAGTTACCAAATGATATAAAGATACCTTTTTATGATCTAAAAATGATGACGCCAAAGGAAATCACTACTTGCATCTCTCATTTAGGCAGACAGAAACTAGGTGTTGACGAAGCTGAATATATTTGGCAAGCAATTGTTGAATACCATGGTGGTTTACCGAATATTCCAGAAAATGTTCTTAATAATCTACATTGGGTGACAATAGCAGTAAAACCAGAGGACTATGCAAATATGACATTAAGTAACATTGACGTTATTAGCAATTTTGGCGGAGATTATGAATTAGATGCTGAACAATTAACAGCAATCGCCAATCGAGTGCGTGAAGATTTTGTAAGCAAAGAGCCTGAAGATTACACCTTTTTCGATTTGAAAGCACTTAGGCAGATTTTGTGTGCTTTTAATAGAAGTGAAATTGAAAGAATACACCCATCTGCTTATAAAGAGGCAGCAGTCTTGATTGGCAAGCTATCTAGATGTAGTTCTGAAGTGATAAGAGGATTTGCAACTTTAGCCGTTCAAAAATCTGCATTTGGGCCACCTGAGACGTGGACTAATTCGACGTTGGAGGCATTGGGATGTGTTACTGAATACATACCAAAAATGTGGTAAATAAAATAAAAAATAGGAAAAATAAGACTTAAAGAAGTTATAGCTGAAGTTGAAGAAGGATGGAGTTTAAAATGTAGAATTGTCGTAGTTACATTATTTATTATTGTTATCTAGTTTAAAATATTCGAGACTAAATGAGCATAGAGAAGAAACTTACCGTTTACATAAAACTACGTTATTTATCCGACTACGAAAAAAGTGAAGGTTATTTGTTCAATTCCTATGTTTTGTTATGTATGTTAATCGATATTTCCGTCAATCCTGAACCTAATACATTTCGTTTTGTTGAAATGTCATAATCGTTGATTTTCTAATTCGGTTTTTGAAGTCAATGCGGTACAATTATAGTGTACTTAGACGACATAATTCTGGAAATCGAAGTCAGTTTTTTGAATCATCATGGTAGGACTCCACAGCATATCGGCGATATGAAAAGCAGAAAAAAATCCTGCTGGTTTTGTTCTGCGACTTTTTGATGGAGAAAGAGGGGTTAAGACTTATAACAAGTTTAACGTGACTATGTGTGTCTGTATGTATAACTTTTAAACGGATGGACTGATTTTACTGCGCATTTTTCGTTTAAAAGCTAACTTGATCGAGATTGTTCTTAGCTACGTTACATTCAAGTTTTCTTGGGGGTTATTAAAAAATATTTTTAGAATATTTCAAAACTTTGCTCTAGATAAGCATTTCAAACACAAATTACTTACAGAACATAAATTTCAAAAGTAAACTGTCAGCATTACCTTGGCCATTTTTTATTATAGCACTTCATTTTGCTTTATGAAGAAACAATAATTTACTTAAATTGTTTTAATAAACTGATTTCATAAGGCTAATTAAGTAATTAGTTTAAGGACACTTTTTCATAATGGATTATAGTGTTAAATCAAGATTTAGATACTTTGTGCCTTTCAAAACTTGTCCTGGACTCGGGTTGGCAACGCATCGTTAACGAGCTCGTAAGAGGTGAGCATTGGTTAGATGGACCAACAAGACCACTGCTAGCAGAGTGCTGTACAGCAACTGATGCAGCAACCGAGCAGGGATCCACCACCATTCCTAATTCAGCCGCTATAATGACGGTCTATTCTAATTATTATTAAATAAATTTAAAAAAATTATTAAGATAAAGTTGTATGGTAAGGGTTATTATAAGATTTCAGAATATTTAGAAGACAGAAATGCTTGGGATTAATTGCTCCTCATGCCAATCTCTGCAAATTATTTGTGGATGTAATAAACTTTTGTAAATTAGATTTATAAGAAAAAAAGACAAGCCCGCTGAGTTTCTTTCGCCGGATCTTCTCAGTGAGTTCAGAGCCGCGTTCCGATCCGGTGGTAGTTTTTAGAATTATATAGACGTGTTACAAGAATCTTTATATAGATCTACGTAATAAAAGCTATTTTGAATTTGAATTTGAATTTGAAAGGCCATACAGTAGAATTACGTAAGATTAAAACCCAAGCTGCAGTAGAGGAACGTTCCTACAACATATATGGTATCTATAAAACTCCTTGTCTGTTACCATCAGTAGATGGTTATGCTTGTGATAGCTTTATCTTAACATTTAAATACGCTTCTTTTGATTAATTTATTACCTACAAAGGTTTAGAGGAAATACCATCAAATATAGATGTCTGAAACATTTTATTTAAATCAAATTAAGTTCAAGGCAAGTCAATTTAAAAATAAAAGAATACAATTCTTTTGTTTTTATTCAAGTTATTTACCATATGTTAAATTTATAAACTACCCTCAATTTTTTATGTTTGAATCGTACTTTTTGTTATTTTTCGACGCCTATTTTTATGTATGTAAAACTGTCGAATGTATAACTCTAAACTCGAATGTCGGATGTTGAAAGAAGTTTTCAATTCGGAGGTGATATAAACTTATAAACATGTTAACTCTTTCTATAAATACTTCCAGGGCCCTTATCATTAGTTTACGGTTTTTCAAGTTTACTTTACTCCCTACGTCTGTAAATTATTTGTATGAAGACTTGGAACAGCGCCTCTACTGGTAACTAAAAGAAACATACTTTTAGCCCAAAAGTGTCATAGATTTCGATACGTAACTTATCGAACGTAGTCTATACAAACTCATGATAAAGGCTCAGGTTATATCTGAATAACCCATTTTACTAGAAGAAGTCCGTACAAGACAAAACCTAGGGAAATAGAAGTTTAGACTCTTCGCATGTGGTGCCCCGCGTGTCCTCATTTCATCAAGTGCGTTTCTTGTTGGCACACTAGTCTGGCCTTCATTGGTAGGTTTGGCTAATTTCATATATTTCAGTTGGGTAAACGCATATCTAAACAGGAATTTAATACAGATCTGATTAATACCTCGACCGCAACTAGGCCATCCCTACTCTTCTTCTTCTTTTTTATTTTAGTGGCAAAATTCAGAGAACTCGGCCAGTGTTGAGTTTTATAGGGAAGTAACACGAGACCAGTTTATGGTACCACTGGAGCAAAGCCCATCCCTACCCAAATCGTAACGTGATAATGAGAAGCACTAACAGTAAGAGTGAAGTAAAGCCATAATCCTTTTAATTTTAATATTTATATTTTCTATGTAAACTGCAAAACACATCGTTCATTAACCTTTTTTATTTGTTTTATGTTGGTCTGGGACACAGTGTAGTGTATGATTCTTAAACTGTTCTCTGACAAACGTTTTCCGCCTGATGTTGCGTTAGGTATTTTTTCAACGACACAACCTTTCTTCTACTAAAGTTTCGCAACAGAACCATTTTCACATGAGAGATTCGAAGATAGGACTATTCAACCACGAACGATTCACCGACAGAACGCTTCTTTCACGGCGAATCGACAGAATTTTTCGATTCATTCATACGATTAACCAAATACGATTTCGTCGACAAAAATAAATTAAGGCATACATTCAACCTTAGAGTTAAATGTTTTGGAAGGTTAAATGAAAGAAATCAAATGAAAATATTTAAGAGATTAATCTTCAAAAGACGTATCATATTTTTGTGCTCATTCAATTTTGTGCTACTTAACACAAGTGAGCTAACACTTAAAAGGAGGCTCCGATCGCATTGTGATAATAAAATAGAGCTGAAAAAAATAATTATCGCCTCTGTGGTCTAGCGGTCCGGGTGTTGGACTTGACTGCATGAGGTCCCGGGTTCGAATCCCGGGTCGGCCAACAAAAAGAAAATTGGGTTTTTCCAATTTTCTAATAAAAAAAATGTTGATCGGGATTGGAAATGTGCCCGGTTGGCGATAGGCTTGCCACCTATCACATTGTGGGACTTAGTGTCTTCGGCTAGTCGTGGGTGCCTTGGTTGTACCTCTGCCTACCTCTTCGGGGATATGGGCGTGAAGATACTTGAAAAAAATAATCAAATAGTAGTAGTAATAAATATTTTTTTGATTTTGATTTAATGAGGAATGTGCGTCCAGCCATTCAAGTAAGTTTTTGTGTCGATGTCACATTTATTAACTAGTATTGAGCAATACTCTTTTAATATTTTGACCGTTTTCTTTTAAGTGTTGCTTCTGGGGAATAAATAAGTTGTGTAGTGCATTCCGTATGCTTTTGCTCTTTCGGGAACTCAATAATTATTTTAAAAAGGTTCAATTTTCTCTGGCCTAATAAGGTATTCCATCAATTGTGCCACGACTCGAGCGCATTTTGAGATAATAGTATATGTATATGCAAGCTGGTTCTTATGTACTGACCACTTCCTTGGCGGAAGTATTGGTGGACTTATTTTGTCATATTAGAACTTATGTTTTTTTGAAGTGAAAACTTCTTTAGCGGCTTTTTGCATTTTTTGGAAGGGGTAAAAACTTTTTAACTCGCGTCAGATCGTCAGATCGTAAGACGGCTCATGGCTTATGCGCGAGATCTAAAATAAAACGTAGATTCATTACTGTTTTTGTATTGCTTAGATATTTTCGAACAGTATAGGATTCGCAAAGAGTTTACACCGCAATACGTTCACACAAGACAACATGATAGCAGATACGTATAATATGAACAGACATTGCTCTATTTATTCCATCTTGAAAATAAGCTATATGTGTAGACGAGCAATGTTCGTTATACAGATAACATGACGACGCTCCTAGCCGTCACGTAGTCTTAAGCCAAACGCAGGTTATTAATATGAAAATAATATTTGTGCATAAATGATAGTACTTTCATACTGATAATTAAAGCAAGTCGTGCAAAATTATTCCCTAACCATTCCAGAATATCAAAAATGCACAACGTTAATATTCAAGTTTTCACTTCTGCCGGCACTCCCGGAGTGCAACCCGTCTTTTTTACTAGTTTAGACGATCCTCTGATATAATTTTCAAACCATTGCATCACTTCTTTACCTTCGCTAGATATTACTTCATTTTTTCGAATGAATCGGCAATATCCGTTGGCTTAAAAAATGCCAGTGCCCCTAACATGTCTAAGTTTATGGGCAAATACTTGATCACTGTTGAAACGTTTTGCAAGGCCTACTGATTAAATTTTATGCCATATGCTTTGGTTCACATGCTGGAGAAATAATTGTCAATAAAAGTCATAAAGTCATATTTCTTGAAAGGTTCTGTCGTCGATTCGTCCGTGAAAAAATCGTTCTATCGGTGAAAAATTCGTAGTGGAAAAGTCCTGTCGTCGAATCTCTCATAAGAGAATCGTTCGGCGAATTCTGTTACGGATTTCGAACAAAGGAGTATGTCATCAAACCGACTTCTAAATTTTCCGTACTTTAATCGCTTTCGCCGTCAGTTTTGCACCGATTTTGTTTTTTTATTACAAAATAAACTTCCGAGATGGTCTCTTTACCACCAAGTCTGGATCTGATGCTGGAATCCCAGGGAAATAGAGGAACTATAACTTTTGTGTACCTAGCTGATCTACTTTTTGAAATCGAAGTCGGTTTTTTGCAAGGTTACTGAGCTTTACTGATCATTTTTGGACTTAACTTCTTCCCTTCGCACGTTGTCAACATCCCTAACACAGAGCCTATGCATATGTCTCATTCCACCCTAAGCCAGCGTTTTGGTCGGCTTCTTTTATTTGCGCCTATCGGTTTTACGATATTAATTAATTCGTTAAAATGATATATTATGTTGATGAATAAAAATTGCAAAAGTGCTGTTTTCATAATTCACAGTTGCGTTTATACTCTTTCTCGGCCGAGGTGTTAGTGTACATACCTATGGCGACATTCAGGAAGCACCGGGTTTGAATCCGACTCTGGTTCCACTTCAAAAAGGAGGTTTTGAAATTGCGTTTTTGTGATAATTATTAAGACTGCTGAATTTGGTTCGGTTAAAAATTATCACCGTTACGAAGCTTGATGGCTCAAATAATGATTATGATACTCAGACTCGACAGTATTTATTATAGTGGGTCAGGGAGTAATTAATAAAGACGAGTGGTTAATTATGAAGTAGGTAAATACGTAGAATACTAAAAAGCTTCATACAAGTTTTTCCCCGTCCTACTTTTTGTAGAATAGTCCAGCTTCCATGAGGGGCGATGGAGTCATCACATCCCTACATGAAAAATACCCAGAAAGGGGTTTTTACATAGGTTACACAAACTATTAATTATTATGAGGTAATAGTTAAATGCCACGTTTAATTACGAAGGTTGTTAACCCTGAATATAAATATTTACCATGTTTAAATAAGATAATGTATATCTACTTATGTACTGTTAAACACTTTTACTATTTCACAATTTTGTTATGTTTATATTGCGCATAGGTCTAAGACAAAATGCGCCTCTCGTTGCGTAAGTGTTTTATTTCAAAACTAATTATATTTTTTTCGAAATTATTAACTTAGTAACGGTGTTTTACAATGCCATGGCATTTTCTGACTGATAAAATTTCTTTTCTGGGCAAGAAACAGCCTATAAACATTAAATATGCTAATATTGTAGAAAAGTTAACCTCTTATATAAGTTACGTAACTTTTCGATATGTAGTGTATAGTATAGTAGGGTAAACTGTCCTTATATCGGCCTTTTACACTTTTTTCATCTTAACTTAAACCACAGTTATTCTAAAAAGTTATTTTGTATGAATAATTATACCTTATATCGTTGAGCACAAGTTTATGTAATTTGGCCGCAATCGAACTTCTCTATATCTTTTAGTGACAAATTCTTTGTAGACGTGTGCGAATGAGTTGAATTTGGCAGTATTTCGTGCTCAGATTCAGAAAAACTGCTCCAGACGGAAGTAAGATTTTAGGCAAGAAAAAACTGTTTTAATTGCTTTAAAGGTGTTTATATCGTTTGAATTTTAAATTTGCTTTAATTATATGTGTCAAAATTAATGCTTATGTATTTATTTTATGAAATATTTGCCCGGCCGGGGTTAGGAATAGTATATTGCCAAAAAACCTAAATTCGGCCAGGTGGTTAAATTTTGGAGAACCATGGTTTTAATCGATTCCATATTCCAGCCGAATTACGTTAACATTGAACATTGAGTATTTAAACGTTTGCCCATAGACCATAATAGTTTTATAAGTAATCGTAGTTGCAATTTATCAGAGTATTTAAAAGGCGACTGCTTATATGATTAAATATTTGTAAAAATCGAAGTTAATTAATAGTAATCTAATATTAGCATCTTAGGTCCGCCTTGATAAACGTTTTGGGGATAATATTTTATTGTTTTTGTTTTTAAATTAATTTATAAAAATAGATTGTATTTAATAAGAATGCAATAGAAATTTATAACTTTAAGTTCATTTTTATTGACTTCAAAATTTACAAGAAGACTGCACTTAAACATAATGGAAGATAGTAGGTATGTGGCAACCAAATTTAGCTAAGAGCTTTGACTGTTAATTTACTTGATTAATAATTATAAAAAGCACAATATTATAATCACTAACATTAATAGCAAAGTTTGCATGTTCTTCATTATTTTCTATAGGTGAAAAAAATGAACGTTTTTATAATTTGAGCAACTGAGCGTTTCATATAGGTAGTAACTTGCTTGGCGTCCTATTAACTAAACATATGCCGATATTTGGGAAAATAGAGGACGACATTACGGTTTGTTTGGCTGATATAAAGATAACCAATCTAAGTTTGTAAATAAAACAAAATAGAAAATAAAATATGAACAAATCATATAAACAAATTTAAAATATAGAACATTAAATCAACGCAGAACCTTAAAAATACACAAATCTGTATTAAAATCAATAACATTAAAAATAAAAGGATGTTTTTTGGTTGAAATACGTTGACATGGCCGATATTTAGCAGTTTTACCCTAGTAGGTACTATTTAAATTATGCGCTTCGGCTATATTCGTCAAGCTTCGGAAATCCGAATTTATTTTAAAGATATCTATTTAGAGTTGTTATTGCATAATTAATAATTTCGCTTAAATTTAGATTAGGTCAGCCGATTTTGAAATAAAAGTATGAAGAGTAAAAAGTATAAAGCCGAAGTGCATATTTAAATAGTATTACTATAATTTGTCTTCTAGTCAGATAGTAACAAACAAATGGAGGAAGCTAAACATTAACTTTGCTTTTTAAAACATCCTGGATTTAACAAAGATTAAAACATTGACTGGATAAAATTAGATGAAATTCATCTAATTAATCAGACATTTTCGTTTTTCATTAGCTATGTTTTATGTTACGATTGTTCTGTAAAAGATTGAGACCACAAAATATTCGAAATAAATTATTGCGTGATTTGAATACTTTTTTTATAATTCATCTTAGGACGATTGAATAATGACGTTTTTATACTGACAAATGGCATAGTTAGGAAATACTGTTTTAATTAGTTCCTTATAACTTTAAAATCTCAGAAACATGATGACAACAAACGTGATGTTCACAATGTTGGCAACACACCATAAATATTGCCCCATATCGTATCTTTAAGCAATCTGAAATGTTATGACTAGCCTAAAGCCTATTATGACTGATACACCGGTAGAGATCACCTCTGTGGTCTAGTGGTTCAGTATCGAAATCGAACCAGAGACCTCATGTAGTCAACGTGTCGTTCAACGTTGACGAGATGAGGTCTCGAGTTCAAATCTCGGGTCAGGCAACACGAAATAAGTTTTCTCAAACTAGATATACTCGTATAAAAGAAAGGCCTGTTAGTTACACTATTTATAATTCGAGAATGACGAAACCGATTTGGCTGAAAATTGATGGGGAGGTTACTTAGCACCAGGAAAAGGACATAGGATACTTCTTATTCCTTTCAACTGCGAGGAAACTAGTAAAAATAACATTTTAATGTGCCCATACAAACTGAACGGGTGGAACGAAGTTCGCCGGTGCAGCTAGTTTTCTAATAAAAAATAGATTGCCCGGGATTGGGTAAGTGCCCGGTTGGCGATAACTTTGCCATTTATACCTTCAGTTAGTCGTGGATGTCCTGATTTAACCTCTGCCTACGTCTATGGGCGTATGTTTTTGACTAGTATAATGATCCAATTAGTTGTCAGAACCTATATGTTTTGGTGTGACCTTCAGCTATGGCGTATTGACAGCTTGTCGGTGAGGCAAACCTGTACCTTGCCATACGAAAAAAAATTCCATCCAATTCAATAAAATGTTACATTTTATGTATTTAATCCACCTAATTCGTGTAACCTTTACCACCGAAAATATGCTCATGAGGCTACGTAATAGCAACTATTATTTTAGCTATCTCGTAATATATATGTGCTTTGCAATTTCTTTCTATTGTTTCGTACATCTGTAATAAAAATTGGAATGACAGCTTTTGGATTTCACAATCTATGCTTTTGGTAGGGGGGCCTAAGACGGCATTGTTGCGGTTACTCAGGCGCGTCAGATTATGAAGTGCGAGTGGTACAATATACCATTATGTATCAAATATATAAAGGTGCACGTGTAGGGTAGTCTGTCTAAATTTGTTTCTCTAGAAAATATACTACGGCGTTACCCGCGTGGTTAAAGGTCCTACAGGAACATTTTTTCGGCATAAAAAACTATGTGTTATTCCAAGTTACCCTCTATGTGTGTGCCAAATTACATGAAAATCGGTTTTGCAGTTATTTATAAGTAACAAATAAAAATACAAACTTTCATATTTATGATATTAGTAGCATGTCAGATTAAAGTATGATGAGTTTATTGCATGCTTATAAGTAAATGTTTAAATATTCTGACGTTTAAAGCGTGACCTAAGGGAGTAGGAAAGTCAGATTTAAAAAAAAAAACGTAATTTATTTTTATTAGCCACTACGGAGACCTAATTGCAATATTCATTGTAGATTTCTTAGAAATGCAAACTATTAATAACCAATGCATTTGGTATGATCCAGTTGAAGTAGTTTTTGGCTTTAAGATGCTCCCCGTAATTAAAAAAATATATGTCATATGACTTTTTATTTACCACTAATAGAGCGAGTACCTACACATTTAGCATCCTGGGTACCCCCCCCCCTGCTATTATCGCAAAATCCAGCTCTATTTCGTCTACTAATGCAAAAGTGTATAAGTTGTTTTTTATTCGCAACGAAGATATTTTATTATCTATATTTTATTTTTTTGGTGTGAAGATAGCTGGAACGATACCATTTTGTGTAATTACGCAAAAGGCATGTTTCGTTTTATTCATAAATAAATGATAATGTTTTATAATATTATGTAATAAAAAAAAATTAAATATTTGCACAACAGAACGTGGTAGAATATGTTAATAGTTACAATTAAGTATTTTGTAATAACTTAACACACATTCTGTAATTCCTTTTTTCATTACATTTTATTTTACAAAATTAGACGCTTATTCCTTATTTATTAAAATAGGTTTTCATAGAACGAAGCAATTCAAATTTGGCATTCGATATTGATCAGAAACAATAAATATATACCTAATATTATGTAAGTAATATACCTAATGTATATAAAAGTTTAAATTACATTTTTATAAATTACTGGCTAGACTTTTATCATCTAAAGGTATAAAATTGACGACAATATGTCTTTTACCTAACAAATAAACATAAAAATGTCACATTAGTTAACAAAGCCTTTCGGAGGAGTGCCGACCGTTTTCGTCGTGTTGGTCCGGCCCTGGTGGAGGCTACAGCGCCTTTGGTAATAAGTTGAGCGACAAATAAAATTATTTGTATTAAGTATATATTCAAATTCCCTAATATTCTGAAAACAATCGCCAATTGTGTTGCTAAGCTCAAAATTCCAGAATGATTCGACCAATTCGGATATTTTATTAAATATTTTTTTAAAGCTTAAGAAAAGATTCCATATAAAGAAAAAAAAAGTATCTTCACGCCCATATCCCCGAAGAGGTACGCAAAGGTACAACCAAGGCACCCACGACTAGCCGAAGACACTAAGTCCCACAATGTGATAGGTGGCAAGCCTATCGCCAACATTTTTTTTTATTATAAAATTTGAAAAATCCAATTTTCTTTGTGTTGGCCGACCCGGGATTCGAACCCGGGACCTCATGCAGTCAAGTCCAACACCCGGACCGCTAGACCACACAGGCGATAATATAAAGAAAAACTAGAAATTTGCAAAGAAAACAAGAAAACATTTTGCATACAAACTTGCATTATTTAGCACTGTCAGGAAATACAATGTGCGCCGGTTTGGCATGAATATGCTCGTGGTTGACCTTTTACGACAATTATGCAAATGTTATTATCATGCAGAGTTCAGACTGCCGAAAAACTGGATTGCTGTTAAAATAAAATCTTTATTAGACAGCATTATATACTCAATATATTTTGATACGGAGTTAATTCTCAAATCTACTTCCTATATATTGTCAAATTTTTAAAGGTTTAAATTTTGTTCCCTGTGATAGAAAAAAAAATTATACAGCTAAAAATTCCTTCCTTGCCACGTAAAAATACGAAACACGACTAGAGCGAGCATTATTATCACGAAAAGTAAGTAAGTACCTATACTTGTATAAAAAAAATTGTAAGAAGGGTTAAAACTAGGAAGGAGCTAAGTGTATGTCGAAAGCATGTATTCGAAAGTATCTCGATCAGAGCGTATACTGAAAAAGAACTTCCAATTACTAGAATATTCCCTATACTCATTCCTTAGAGGTCAGCAACGCATCTGTGATACTCCTGGTTTTGCGGATGTCCGTGGGCGGCGGTGATCATTTTCCATCAGGTGACGCACTTGCTCGTTAGCCTTCTCTTGTAGAAAAAACTCCACTCCGGAAGTACCGGCAGAAGGGAAAACTTGAATATTAACGTTGTGCATTTTGTTTGGAATGATTAGGGAATAATTTTGCACGAATTGCTTTAATTATCAGTATGAAAGTAATATCACTTATGTGATAGAATACAATATTCATTTATTGCGCTATCATACACAAACATGACAACACAAATATTCGCGCAAGCGCCCTGCGCCGTCTTACGAATTTTCGATCAGGTCACGTGTCCTGACGCGAGTTTAAAAGTTCTTACCCATTCCAAATTGCGCAACGCCGCTAAAGAAGTTTTCACTTCAAAAATATTCATCCGTAGATACGTTCATCATATCTTTCGATAAAAAATAAATTGCAAAAGGACGGGTCCTTTTCCACTATCGAGTAAAACGAGCATTCAAGGTGACTGATACATTCGACTTTCATTGTCATGGCTAAAACGTCTGGAGGTGTTTCATAACCAACTTGAACTCATGTCATAATTTACATCATAAGGCAGAATTTGTTATGACCCTCTTTATTACTTTACAATGAAAGCAAAATTTATTACATGATAATTGTTTTTTTTATTACTGTGATGAAATTTTGGTATAATCCGTAAATATTTTAAATGTTAATTGTCTATTACGTACTATGATGGCCAATCTTAATGACTTACTGCAATAGAGATAGACCAACTGTTTTATTGCCAACTCATTGTTTAACTAGCAGAACCTAATACCCTAATGATTTTTGTATTACAATGATTTATCTAGTTTAAGATATTATAAGGCTGGCATAGTCGTTTGACGACTAAAGACTAAAAATAAAGAAATCCGTCTGCAAACAAGCAGACGGATCGCCTAATGGCAAGGAATTCACCGCGCCTAGGGACACCAAAGGTAGTAATGGTGCGTTGCCAACCTGAGGCCGGGATGTTAGGCGTCGAGCAAAAGTAAGTTTACCGGCTACCTCACCCTCCAAACCGGAACACGTCATGACGTTATGGTGGCAGGAATAAGTAAGACGGTGGTACCAATCCGGGTGAGTCACTGCGAAACTCTACCACCTAGTCAGATATCACGGTGTTAGTGACGTTAAGCCTATGCTCGCCTCTTACAAGCTGCCCAGCAAAGCGGCAGATGGTCTATTCTACACAGAAGACCCGGACCGAAACGAGGAAAATAATTAAATATTCGTTGAACACATGTCTTACTGACACTGTTTAGAATTGGATTCTCAACTAATTACATGCAGCCACGTCAAACACTTGTTATTAGTGGGATGTTAATTTTAGACAGTGGGTGACTCTGCTGTTCAAAAACTAAACATATTGGATTCTCAACTAATTACAAGAAACCACGTCAAACACCTGTAATATGTTATTAGTGGGATGTTAATTTTAGACAGTGGGTGATTCTGCTGTTCAAAAACTAATCTTATTGGATTCTCAACTAATTACAAGAAACCACGTCAAACACCTGTAATATGTTATCAGTGGGGTGTTAATTTTAGACAGTGGGGTTATTTTGCTGCCCAAAAACCAAACTTATTGAATTCTCAACTAATGACATGAAGCCACCTCAAACACGTGTAACATGTTATTAGTGGGATGTTAATTTTCGACCGTGGGTGATTCTGCTATTCACAAACTCAACTTATTTTAGATGCATGTTATCTTTTTCAAATGAAAAAAAACAATAGATATGGAATAGTTTAGACATGTTAGATTAGACCAGACAAGTCAGATTGTGATGTTTTTAATCATTGTTTTCCGAGTGACAGATAGAACGTCAGTAGAAATGTCGTTAACAGACTAATCTGACAGCACTAAAAGTGTTTTGTCTCATTCTATTTCTTTCGTTGAAAGAAGATAGAGATAACTTAAAATTAGTGAGGGTGCAACGAAATTACCACCAGTATTTAATTTATTTGTGGCAAGGTATTACTTTTGCATTCATACGTAGTTGCGATACAAGACAAGTAATATTAAATTAGTCTCAGGCTACAATTGGTTTAAAATACAGTTTAAAGTAGAAGACAGCTCACGCTTAGTTTACTGTGGATTTAGTTAGTACTCAG
>NJDC01000811.1:182126-193268 GCA_002245475.1 Calephelis virginiensis | reverse complement strand
ATGATTAACTAAGCCTGACACCAAAATAGTAAGAAATAGGTTAGCATTATTTTATACGAGAAAATTATTATGCGAATAAATCTCCTGTGGTCTAGCGGTTCAGTTGTCGGACTTAACTGTATGAGGTCCCGGGTTCGATTCCCGGTTCGGGCAACAAAAAGAAAATTGGGTTTTTACAATTTCTAATAAAAAGAAACTTTGCTCGGGATTGTATATGTGCCCGGTTGGCGATAGGCTTGCCACCTATCTCATAGTGGGACTTAGTGTCTTCGGCTAGTCATGGGTGACCTGGTTGTGCCTCTGCCAACCTTTTTTGGGATATGGGCGTGAAGATGCTTTTTTAAATGTCTAACTCCAAAATTAATAAATTAAGTTAATAATAAGTTTTTTTTACCTAAACAAATATAAATAAAACGCAGATGCAGAAATTCAGACATTTGTGTATAACCATAATGGTTTTGCCTATCAGAAGACTGACTCATCCAGGCTTTATACTTGTACGCCACCCCTAAGGCCCAAGAAGCGATTATTACAAAAAATATACTCCATCAAAATTATAGTTAAATTTGCAATAAAAAAATTATTTGTTTATTAATTGTTTCCTAGCTGAGTCGACAGACGTTGTCATGTCTTAGCCATGCACACTGTTTTTTGTTTGGTGCATCCTTTCTAGAATTCTAGAAAAAAGACAAATGAATGCAGCAAAATAAAAAAAAACGTTATGTTGATCAAAATAGCTCTTAATAAATAAGGGTGCTAGTAAAAATATAATTAATAACAGTGTAAACTGAGCAGTAGGTAATTAAATTTTATATATTTCACTAGCAATCCCGGCGAACTTCATCCTACCCGTTCGAAAAATAAAATCGATCTTTTGGGGCAGGACCACCCTAATCACTCTGGGGGAAGAAAAATAGACTAAAAATTTTCTCAGACCAACCAAGTGTATATAAAAAATTAAATCAAAATGGGTCTATCCTTTTCGGAGTATTATAAAAAAACACCGTGACATTATATTTATAATTAATATACATAATATTATTATTACATAATATATTTATTGCTTATATGTTGCCCACGGCAAAAGTTATTTTCTCATGGGAATTCCTTGAGATTTTAAGATAAAAAAGGCTTATGACCTTCAAAGGCTATTTCGATGTTGAAATAATTAAAATCGGTATTACTGTTTTGACATGAGAACGGAACATAAATACACCCATAAATAAACGCGTTTACCGGAGGGAAGTGTAGCCGGTAGACTTGCACAATAAGTTTAAAATCCCGGGCGTAGGACAGCGACGCACCTGTAACATCTATGGTGTATAGGCTACAGTTGTCTCTTACTACCAGAAGAGACAACCATGTGATTGTACTGGCCACGTACCGGCTACCTTACCCTCCAGACTGAAACATGACAGTCATTATGGCAGCAAGAATATTGACAGAGCACTCATGTAACAAACATCCTATTAATATTATAAAAGCGAAAGTTTATATGTTTGTCTATTTGTTACTTCTTTACTTAAAAACTGCTGAACCGATTTTTTATGTAAATTGGCACACACATAGGGGTTAACTTGGATTAACACATAGGATGGTTTTTATCCCAAAAAAAATCCTGTAGGACTATTAACCACGCGGGCAACTAGAAATATAAATTAAATTGTGAGAACCTCCTTTTCAGAAGTCGGTTAAAAAGTGGTACAGAATTTACTTTGGTTAATCGAGTATTTATCGATAACCTCGCTGAAACTTTAATTTTCCTTCAAACACGTATTATGAATTAAATGTTACTGATACGTTTAGGTTCGTCTATGTATATCAATTATCAAATAAGTGGGCAATAATTGATTAATCAAACGCTGGATGTTACGAAAGTTGGCCAGGAATGGGGCAAGGTGAACTGTTATTGGAGCGTGTTTATTAGAACTTTTATTCAGATATTTCAATTTTTATGTAAACCGTCGATTCTAGAAAGATCTACCTTGCAACAGCAATTATCTACTGGCCTTTGAATTAACATAATGACGTTTAAGGTCTCAGCACACATATTAACTAGGAAATGGATCGTCACCTATCGCCTCGAGCCGTTCTTTATTGTTAGTATGAAACTCCATACTGCAACGCACACTAATCGGAATTGTAACGTTATCGCTGCGCCTCGGAACAGGCTCTGCAGGTTTAGCCGTAGCCAAGTTGATGTACAGGAGCTGCTGATACTGTTACGTACATACGTTAAGATGACGCCTGGTGTACGGCGAGGCGAAAGGTGATACGGTGACGATCCCTTTCCGAGTTGATATGTGTGCTGAGACCTTTAAGCGAATTTTAACCGACTTAGACAAATGAAGGTTATTCGTTCAACTCCTATATTTTTTATATATGTTAATTGCTTCGTCATTTCTGACCCGGTTTTAATGTTTTTTTTGTTTTAAAGAGCGTACTTCTAAGGTGATCTCAGTGTCACTATGTACGGATCTAATGAAATCTCTACGAAATCGGGAAAAATACTTAGAAAGAGAAAGAAAGAAAATTATTTATTTGCGGAATAAGTGTGTAAATGAAATGTAACAAAAATATTTAAGTGTATCAACATATTCTACCATGTTTTGGTGTGCAAATATTTTAAATTTTTAAAAAAAAAATATTTAATTTTAAAATTAAATTTACATTTGCTTTTGCATTCAAGCCAATTATTTATATTTATAACTAGTTTATTTATATCGCCCCTGTGGTCTAGCGGTTCAGGTGTTGGACTTGACTGTATGAGGTCCCAGGTTCGAATCCCGAGTAAAATTTGGTTTTTCGAATTTTCTAAAAAAAAATGTAGCCCGGGATCGGATAAGTGACCGGTTGGCGATAGGCTTGCCACCTATCACATTGTAGAACTAAGTGTCTTCGGCTAGTCGTGGGTGCCCTGGTTGTGCCTTTGCCTAGCTCTTCGGGGATGTGGGCGTGAAGATACTATAATATACTATACTATAACTAGTTTAATTGTTTATTACCAAACATTTTAATAGTATAATTAAATTTAACCCTATTTACCGTAAACTACCATATTTGTGTACCTAAATTTTGGCCTTTGAAATCAAATAATTTTTTTTAGAAATGTAATAGTGCCTTAACCTTGAAAATCTGCAAAAAAAATTTGTTTTAATTTTCTAATCTGGCTCACGTGTTTTTCCCTGTGTTGGTCTCGGCTCCTTTGCAGATAAGACGAGCATAATAAGCAACACGTAAAAGGCAAGCACAGGCTTACCGTCACTAGCACCATAATATCCTACTAGGTGGTAGAGTTTCGCAGCGACTCGCCCCGATTGGTACTACAGCTTTACCTATTTCTACTGTCATGACGTCAGTGCTTGCCGTTGACATGTTCCGATTCGGAGAGGAAGATAGCCGGTAAACTTACTTTTGCTCGAGGCCTTACATCCCGACCTCAGGTTGGCAACGCACCATTACCACCTTTGGTGTCACTAGGCGCGGTGAATTCCTTAACATCAGGAAATCCGTCTGCTTATTATATATTATACGTAGCAATTAAAGTTTTTAAAAATGTTTTATGTACAAATTTTGTTTGGTTACTGTTTCGATGTGTATATAGAAAAAGAATCCCCATTTTACGGGGTCAACGCACCACGCGTGAACGGAAAAAACAATTTTACTTTTTTTATGTGTTAATAACTGTTTGAATGAAAAACGGACGAAATAATTTTCCTTTTTTTTGTTGTTTTTATTACTATCCGAAGGTTCTTATAAAAAAAATTAGTTTCGAACATTAGAAAATTTATAAATTTAATTGTATCTAAGTATTCAGTGTTCATAGAACAATACCTCTCGGGTCTTCTAACTTTATCATATAATATCAAATTCATAGAATAAAAAAAGTCTCTTTTCGCTTTCTGTCCATAAGTATGCTTAGATCTTTAAAACTACGCAACTGTTTTGATATGGTTTTTAATAGACAGAAAGGTTTATATGTATAATAACACAGAAATTTGTCCACCCGTGTGAAGATGGCAGGAGCAGCTAGTTAGTATAAAAATAATTAAGTAATATAAGAAAGCAAGTTGTTCTCTCGACAATAAATAATACTAATAGATGGGTAATGCGTTGTTAACTTTTACATTCGAACAAGAAAATGTGAGTTTTCAGAATGAAAAGTTATAGGGTTCTTAAGGAGGATGGATATCGAAAAATTACTAAAAATGTTTACATAAGTTGTGGACACCCTTTAATGAGTGTCATAAGGCTCGCCACACACTTACATTCGAAACTATTATACGAAATCCAGTTTGGAGATTTGGAAACAAAACTTTCCAATATTTTTTAACTAGGAATCCCAAGCTTAGTTGAACGATGCTAGTCATTGAGTACATATATAAAAAACGTCGCTATTGCTGGGCCACCCGAAGAAGCAAATAATAATTTGCCATATTACTATTTTTTTATATAGGTATATATTTAAATAAAATATGTGTTAAATTATATGTTCTATTTTTAACATTTGATAAACGTGGTAAATTTTTCACATTTTAATCTCAAATGTCGCCAGAAATAGTCAAAACATAACAAACTTGGCAATACTGCTGCCATTCTGTAAACGTTTGTGGTGACTCATACAAAATCTATGCAAGAGTTGTTCCGCGACTTCCAACACGCTGGTCCGCTTGCAGAATTTTCAAACGGGAAAAATTCTAATCGTGAGTCTAGTCCACTGATTTTTATGTCCTTGTTGCGTTAAAAATTGCGTTTTGAGACGTGATTCCGTTAAGGAGTTCTGCCTTTTTTCGAAATGGCCAATATGTTGCCAACCTCATGGTTTTTACAACTTCACTGGACTATTTTGGGCGGAGCAGAGCGCTCAGCCCGAGACATCATTATTTAGGTGGATTGGACTGTTCCCTACAACGCGAACGCCAGCAACATGGGCTGTCTTCCGGGAGACCGTACCTCGACTTTGTACTGCGTTACTGGGTGGATTTTATGGAGGAGCAGCGGCTCGTCGCGGCACCGGGCGCAAGAGAGATCTTCTTGGCCGAGACCGGCGGCGACGGTGTAGTGTATTGTTTTGTGGGTTTTGGTTTGGGTTGGGAGGCTTGGGTTTGCCACGGTTATTGGGGCCCAGAGAATCCGATAAGACGCGGAGATTTCTGCTTGTATGTAGTGGACCTAATAGTTACCATTTTCAGTGACTTTGCATAATAAAAATTTAAATACATAAAATCAAGTTCAATCGCACATGACTGAGATGTTAGATAAATGTTTATTTCGCAAATTGTATAATTAATACTTAACACAATGTGAATGGAGTCGACCTTGACCAACTTATCTGGCGATGATTGTTCCTTCAATACACAAATTTACCTTTATTAGATTTTAAATGAATTTGCAAGATTATATAATTCAGTCGCAGTAACATTGAAAAGGGTCGGCTATATTTTCATTTGATTGGCATTTCTTATTCAATGTAGCTGTTACTTACGACTTCTTACACGAGTTGAAAGGTGTCCTGAATGTTGAATCAGGCTGTAAGCTACTACTGTAAAAAAATTGGTGTAAATCCATTCAGTGGGTTTTGCGTGAAAAGTCGTCTTTAATAACACCTATTCAACCGACATGACAAAGAGACTAGCATTTATGTTCGACGCCTACTTTTATATAGCATGGCATGTCCGTTGATTTCTCCTTAATTTATGAGCCAATTCCATTTCTTTTGTAACTAAAGACCTTAATTTCGAAGTGGTCCTATTGCCATCAAGTCAGGATCTAATGATGAATCTCAAAGAGTTCAAGAGCAATACTCAAACTATTTGTATTTGCAGAGTATTGAAATTAAAATTGTCTTTTTTTTGCAGTGTGACTGCTTTGAAATTATTCGGGCAGTTTATTAATAATATTCATTTAAAACCGTTCAAGTAGATTTTTTAAATTCATTATTTGCATATTTGCTTATTAACAAAACGTACAAGGTGGGTATCACCTTGTTCTATTTATATGAATTAATTTTTTGAAAGATATCTTCTGTTATTAAAAGTAACAAAGTTGATTTTTTATGCATTAATTGTTTCGAAATATATCTTCTATTTTTAAAAGTAACAAAGTTGTTTTTTATTCATTAATTGTTTTGACAGATATCTTCTATTTTTTAAAGTAACAAAGTTGTTTTTTTTTATGAATTAAATGTTTTGAAATATTTCTTATTTTTTTAAAAGTAACAAAGTTAGCGCGTTTTGTCCAGCATATAGCATAGACCAGTGGTGCCTATACTTTTTGCTGTGAAGATCGACTAGAGAAAAAGTTAAAGGTTTAAGATCGACAGCTTTACTTTTTTTGTATTTTTTTTATTATCGATTAGTAATAATAACATGTATTTATATTATCATTTACTAATATAAATACATTTTATTATTACCAATTTGTAATTATTAGCAGTTTTACACAGTTTGTTACTATTTACACACATTTGTAGATAAAATGTATTCGATATTTGAAAATAAAATCTTGTAGGTACTAACTGGCTTAACCTCTAAGATCGACCGTGGAACCTCTCTGATCGACTCGTCGATCGCGATCCACCGTTTGGGCACCACTGACATAGACCATCTGCCTTCTTACCTATTTAAACGGGTGATTACAAACAAGAGCACTTGTGGTAGAGTGCTTGCAGCAATTTGCCCAGTTAGGGTTTTGCGGTCTATTCCAGTTATCATCATCATCATCATTATGTTCAGCTCCAAGGGTAGCCTTTTTAGTCAGTCCCACTTATTTTTTTGTATCCTTAATACACAGAAATCTCTCTTCTACAGTTTTATTATAAAGTATGGTATAACTATGGTTGTTGTAGTGTGTATAAATAAATTAACCTATTTTTGAATTAATGAGTATTTATATGTATCAGTATCATTGAGCAATACCCATAACGCAAGCATATATTTGCTTATTTTATATTTAATTTGTGTAATTTATTCATTTTTTAATTAATGAACTAAGGGTTCATGCATATTTAAACTGACAAATTAAATGAGTATTTTTAGAGATATAATTTACAATTTCTAGTATACAGAAGGGATCTTATAGGTCAATAAGGTACATAAAACACACATAACGTATATTTGGAAGAACTAAGAACTTTTTATATCTAAAACATTACAATAACATAGTATAAAACAAAGTCGCTTCCCCTGTCCCTTTGTATGCTTAAATCCTTAAACGGAACGGATTTTGATCCGATTTTTTTAATAGATAAAGTGATTGAAGAGAAAGGTCTGTATGCATATATTATACCCGCGCGAACCCGGGGCGGGAAGCTAGTTATCCATATACATAAAAATTAATTCCCATTCCGCATGGTAATCGGATCACGCCTGAACGGATGGTCCAACTTTGCTATTTTTTTGTTGTGTTTGTGTTATTATCAGGAGAAGGACCATACAAAGAAAAGTCTGGGAAGAAAAAGCAGGAAAAACAATAATTTAACTTTTCTCATATACCAATTGTTAGTAATGTCAAGCGGTACGATGTTCACCGGGTCGGCTAATATTAAATAAACCTGAACAACTACTACCGTTACTTTTTAAAACCAATTGAGATTCGCGAATCTTTAATTTTAGATCAAGGATCAAGTACTAAATTATACAGCCAGTTACCTACATACAGTTTTAACGTTTAAAATCTGCTCCAATGAATGTCGCAATTCACGCATAACGTTAAAAAATCTTACTATAGATAGTGCGAGTCGAACTAATATTGTTTATTTCTTTCATTCATTGTTAATTTCATTCATTCACCAGCTGTCCAACTTTGTACCGCCTTTGGCTTATGATTTTTCTTAAACTTTTCAAATGTTTTCATATTCAGTTTACATCGAGTCAACGAATTCAATAACAATCGGTCGGTAGACTGTCATCATCCTAGTCTCAGGCCCGGTCGTGTCCCAGATTTAGGGTAGGTAGGGCTTAAACGGGATTATCTGTTTTTTTTATAAGTACGGAATGTATGTGTAATATGTGTTAAACTAATAAAAAAAACAGGCGCCTTGCCTAGTGGTAGGCAACCATCGTCTAACATAGAGGCTTATATACGACTTACATACTTTTACAAGAGCAGCTACTGGTGCATAGGTATCTGGTATTAGGGTTTTAGACTATTTGTTCAAATCTACCGGCTACCCTCACTTCCATTTTTACTTTAAATATGTACTTGAATAGTGAGTGCAGATTACCAAATTTATTATTTATACAAAACAACGGATCAAGGCGACGAGATATATGTACAAATTAATCAAAATTCCAACTAATTCCCTTTAAATATTTTTTTTAGAAATTACCCTTTAATATAAAGTATCTTCACGCCCATAACTTTGAAGATGTGGGCAGCACCACAGCTAAAACACCCACGACTAGCCGAATACACCAAGTCTCACAATGTGATAGGTGCAAAGTTAATCGCCAACCAGGCAAAAATCCAATCCCGTGCAACATAGCTTTTTTGTTAGAAAACCGAAAAAATATTTGTTCGTTTTGTTGCTAGACCCCAGGATCGAACCTGAGACCTATTCCAACATTGGACCACTATATCATTGAGGTTTAATGTAGTCACGCACCACCTTTTCAATACTCTTACGCAATATCCTAACTAGAAAGCAAAAAATGGATGGTCCATTTCTTTTTCGTTTTTATTACGTTTCACTGTCATTTATACCAATTAGGAACAATGAAATTATTGGATAACAATATAAACAAGGTCTGAAAAATGATAAATAATTTAAAAAATTCATGCACTTGACCTTCATATATGATACTGGTCCATTTTTTTAATCATCCAGTTTTACTTTTACATTTTCAAGTTTGTGCTTAAGATATAAATAAACAATAAAGAAGCAAGCTTTTATTAAAGTAAGAACAAGTGTTCTGATTATTTGTTGTTTTGTTAGCTTTGCCCAAATATTAGAACTGAATTTTGGACCAGTTAACCTCAACCATTGAGCTAAATTTTCAATTACACCAGATCTATTATTCAATGTACTTTGTTATTCGATTCAATGATACAAGCCTAATAAGTATTTTTTAAAAACCTAAATGCCGATCGTGAACAAAATGGCGGCCCAAATATTTTGTGTCAGTAGTAACATGGTATCTATGGTATTTAGGATGTATCTATGGTAACATCTATTATGCGTATTGTGTATCTGTTTTGTCAATCTTTCATCTGCCGTTCATTGGCCTTAAGCGAACCAATAGAGAATGTTTTTTGGAGTTTTGGCGCCATCGAGAGAAAAGATGGAAAAGATTTTTCATAATGATTGAAGTTCGTGTTTATATTGAGTGAAATTAATCAATTTTGGTGGCATTTTATACGATTTTGTTCATTGAAAGTAAACAAATGAAACTATCATGAAGAAATTAGCGTATCCTGTATTTCCTCGTTGCCGCAAAAACTCACTAAGTACATGAGCTTGAGTATTGAGGCCAGCGTTTTACCCAAGACCTTGACATGACTTATTGACGGCTTATAACTAATTATAATTGATGCCCGATTTTAGTAATTTTGATGCAAATTTCCACTTGACTAATGGCAAAATGCTAACGCGAATGCCAAAACCTACAGAAAGAAAGAAAAGAAGAGAATGTTCTTTCTCATTTTTACACCAACGCTTTCTTTCAATCTCACTTTCATACTGATCTCGGCTGTTGCGAATGTGAATGGCGAGCGTAACACAATCACTTGGATTTCCTGACGTGTGATGCCTATAGACGCATTAGGTTATTAAGTGGGTAAAATTAGGTAGTGGAGTGCTGTTGCAAGAGCATGCCTGAATAGGTACCACACGCGTGACCTTGGTACCATTATAACGTTCCAAACGAGAGACCTGGAGGGTTACCCTTGAACATAGATTTCACGCAAATTTAAATCTTGTATCGTATGTTATTTAGGTACTCTTGAACACAATATTAGCGAATTGTTAACGTTTAGTTAATAATAAACAATAAATTAAATTTTATCGTATTTGTTGCACATTTTGGACCTAAATTTTAACAACCTTTTAGTACTGTGTCAAAGCTTTAATTCTAATATCCGATTGCAATTTCCAATTGGAATGAAATCGTAATTCCAGATTAACCCTACTTTTGTAGCTTGATGGTAACGATTGTATCTTACCAGTAAAGCAGCCTGCTCCTTCATTATCAAAATAATGTGTTACCATTTTTGTTAATAAGTACGATTATAGACTACTTTCATACTAAAAAAAAAGCATCTTCACGCCCATATCCCCGAAGAAGTAGGCAGAGGCCCAACCAGGGTACCCACGACTAGCCAAAGATACTATCTCACACAATGTGATAGGTGGCAAGCCTATCGACAACCGGGAACATATCCAATCCCGAGCAACGTTTCTTTATTAGAAAATTGGAAAAACCCAATTTTCTTTTTGTAGGCCGACCCGGGATTCGAACCCGGGACCTCATGCAATCAAGTCCAACAACTGAACCGGTAGACCACAAAGGCAATTAACTAATACAAGACAGAGGGAAGCACATTGACGAATATGGGGAGTTGATTAAGATTATTTAGTAAGATAATTTGGGAATCCATGAAAACATTTGTATTAAAACCCTCTTCTCTTTTGTTTAGAAATCATTCAAGATGACAACCACAAGCGTCTTGATTACTGTGAGCTCAAACTGGAACTCAAATGAAAAGGACAAGGACAAATTGGACAAGGAGGAAAATGTGGGCCGAACCATACGAAACGTGGCGGCAATTGCTGCGAAGGAGTTGAGAGAAACACCATCCACCCGAGAACAAGCTCTGCAAATCATGAGGGAATGGATCCAACAGAACAAAGACATCAGGAATGTCAGACAAGGTAACAACCAGTTTTAGTATACTAGCCTCTCCACTCTTCTCTCTGTCTATCTCCTCTAGCGATCCAATGTTGCACTTGACTTTATGAGGTTATGCTTTGCCGGGGTCATGCAATAAAAAGAAAATTTATTTTAACATTTTTTTATTAAAAACAACGTTGCCGGGATCGGATATGTGCCCGTTTGGTGATAGGCTTGCCACCTTTCACATTGTGGGACTTACGGCCAATGTTAATAATATTTCTCTAAAGATGGATTTCAAGCAATCTAGATA
>NJDC01000811.1:151452-181692 GCA_002245475.1 Calephelis virginiensis | reverse complement strand
ACTCACTCTCCTCTCTACATCCGCGGTGTACCTTCCATTCCTGCTAAAACCACAACCAAGATATTTATATATTTTTATTTCTATATCCCCAGATAGATAGAGCCTAGCGGAGCAGACAGACGTTTTCCTGTCCTAATTTCAGTTTTAATGTCTCTATAGTCTGCTGATGACATAAGACAGCCCACCATGCATGGGTAAGGTAGTAAGAGACATGCATGGCCTATGGGCATCATAAATGGTTTAGGACTGTCAGGTTTTAGGCTTAATAAACAAGTTAGAGGCTATCTTAACCTCCGAACCGGAACTTCACAATTTTATTAATGTGGACTCCTACCCGGGCAAGTTACAGACCAGTAGTGTTGTTGGTAACGACCTACTTAAAGTATGCCATGTATATACTTCCTGCCAAGCAGAAAGAGAGAGAGAAAGTGAGAGAGACAGAGAGTGAGGCAAAGAGCTATATATATAAATACATATGGTCAATTACAGAGGACCTATAAGTGTACAACTAAAACAACAAGAATCATACAGATCATTTATGAAAATGCTAGCGAAATTTAGAGCCACAAAACGGAACCTTTGCCATGAGTCGGTATAGATTACCTTCAGAGCCCTTACCGTGAGTTTACGGCTCGTTAAGTTTACTATACTTGCTACCGTCTCTGTAAATTACACCTCTATTGCTAACTAAAAGAAACACAGTTTTAGACAATGTATCATAGATTTCGACACGTAACTTACCGAACGTAATCTATACCAAATCATGGTACACTGCCGTTACGTACGTAAAGTAATCTGTACCAAATCATGGTACACAGCCGTTACGTACGTAAAGTAATCTATACCAAATCATGGTACACAGCCGTTACGTACGTAACGTAATCTATACCAAATCATGGTACACAGCCGTTACGTACGTAACGTAATCTATACCAAATCATGGTACACAGCCGTTACATACGTAACGTAATTTATACCAAATCATGGTACACAGCCGTTACGTACGTAACGCAATCTATACCAAATCATGGTACACAGCCGTTACGTACGTAACGTAATCTATACCAAATCATGGTACACAGCCGTTACGTACGTAACGTAATCTATACCAAATCATGGTACACAGCCGTTACGTACGTAACGTAACCTATACCAAATCATGGTACACAGCCTTTACCATGACTTGGTATAGATTACGTTTAGTAAGTTACATGTCGAAACCTACGACACTTTTGGTCTGAAAATGTGGTTCTCATTGTTACCAGCGAAGACGCTGTTCAAAGTTTTCATACAAATAATTTACGTAAACGCTAGCGAGTATAGTAAACTTGATAAGAAGTAAACTCGTGCTAAGGGCTCTGGCTCAGTAATTGATGTATCAAAATCTATAGTATTTTTGGTCTAAATATTTTGTGATCTTAGTTACTAATAGAGTATATAGAATATAGTTCAAAGATTTCATACAAATAATTTACGTAGACGCTAGCGAGTATAGTAAACTAGACAAGCCGAAAACTCATGGTAGGGGCTCTAATGGTAAAAGCTTGACAGGAAAAGGTAAAAGACTTGAACACTAACTTGACTGTTGATTAGAACTTAGAAGGATGTTTATAAAATTTTAATTTAGGGTCATATGTTTTTTGATTTTAGATTAGATAATGTATACATTATTTATTCGAATATGTTGAAATCGTTTGAATTCGTGTTACCAAACTATGTATTTATAAATGCATATGCATTGGCAACGCTGTCGCTCTTCTTGAGGTGTACATTTAACATTAATTTAAAATTATTATCTATATTACTAACTATGAATAATATAACGAATTTTTAACCTTAATAGGTAATTATAAACATTTAATATTTTATTACAAGCTTTTATTCAACTTGACATAGTTTATTAGTTTATTTGTGACAGACAAATCTTTGAATTAGATTTTAAAGAATGACTGACTGACATGATTGACTTAAAGAATGACTTCATGACTGAAAATATTTTTAGTTTAACATACACGGTAACTTGTAATGTAATATTGTGTTATAATTATGCGAATGGTTATGGATGTAGATACCCTGGGAGACCTAGGCTGACATTCCATGAACAAATTGATACGTTTTATCCGAGGTTGGTGTCTGTGGTGGGGTCCGAGGTGGTGCATCTCCGAAACAGAAAACTCTGCAAAAATTGTAACATTTAGCACACGGTACTCTCTGCCTACTAAGTTAGGGGCTTAGAGTGAAGATAATTTGAAAGTTGAATCGGAAGGTGGTATAGAAAATCCTAAAATAACCAGCATCACCCCATGGTGTTCGGGCTTATTTGTTTTATACAATTTAGAAGTTTTCAAGCCCACTATAACGCTAAATCTTAACAACTACAACTCACATATCCCGAAATTACGCACGTATCGCTTCACTTTAAGTCATAATTTTGATATTTTCTTGCAGATGATGCATTCTTGCTTCGTTTTCTTCGTCACAAGAAGTATAGTATCCCTATGGCTCAGCAGACCCTGTTAAAGTATCTCAATTTCCGAAAATACTACTCACAATGCTTAACTAACTTAGACTGCGAAGACCCCAAGATGGAGGAAATATTCAACGATGGGTGAGTTCATTTTCTATATTACTTTTATGTGTAGCGACAATGAAGAAACACACGTTTCTTCTGATTGTTAGAGACAACCATGGCCTTCAGATACCATACCTTTAAGTCAAATGGTACATTGCTTTCCTGTGGCTAAAGTGTCAGGACTAATCTGAAAGTCTACCGATTGCCCTACCCTCCGGATTGTAATCTGGCACTTTGGCATGATAAGTATTATCAAGACAAGTTGCTGCAGATGTTACCCCCAGCAAAAATGGTGAGAATGAAATGTAGTCTTTTGTCCTTAACAAGTTATACATACATACATATCTTCACGCCAAGTCCCTTACAGGGTAGGCAGAGAGTATCGACAAACCTGTCTAGCTTCCTTCACATTCATTACCCTTTTCATACAAACACGCCGGTTTCGGAGACTCTTGACACTACCCTCGTAAAATATCCGATTGATCTGATCGTGGAATGTCAGCCTTGGTCTCCCCGGGTACCTACATCCATCCACATTCGCATTGTATATCTGCTTTGTCAATCTTTCATCTGTTATTCTTTCCACATGACTAAACAAGCAGAGCATGCCCTTACGCATTTTAACACTAACACTTTCTTTCAATCCCACTCTTTCTCGGATCTCACTTACCGTAACTAACACCTCTGACTAGCTGGGAAATTTTCGCAGCGACTCGCCCGGATTGCTACCACCGGCACCGCCTTAACAATTCCTGCCGCCATAACGTCAGTGCTTGCCGTTGACATGCCCCAGTTCGGAGGATAAGGTTGCCGGTAAACTTACTTTTGCTCCAGGCCTAACATCCCGGCCTAAGGTTGACAACGCACCATTACCACCTTTGGCGTCTCTAGGCGGCGTCAACTTCTTACCATCAGGAAATCCGTCTGCTTCTTTGCCTTTCAATATCATAAAAAAAATCACACAAAAAAGATAACATAGCTAAGATTACAAATCACACGTTAGACCCACTAACATTATTTTAAAACTTGTTAGTTATGAAAGCGGGCTGACCAATTAATCGTGTTCCAGAATAACACTCAAAGCACTTAACGGCCATCAAGCCTTGACCTCACGGTTTTGTATTATATAATTTCTTTCTTTAGCGATAGCGTAATTATATAGCGTATTATCACTTTATACATTACATATATTGTATCATAATGAATTAGTCGCGGTTTGATTAGGGGCAGAAATTTTGTAGATTTATTTACTTATTTTTAAGTGCTTTAAGTAAGTCATCATAGAATCATGTACTGAAATCACTTTTCCGAATCATTTTTATCATGAAAAGGGTTTTGGCGCCATCGTGAAAGATGGTTGTAGTTTTTTCGTAGTTATTGAATTTGTATAAATTATGAGTAAAATTAGTTCCTTTAGGTGGCAATTAATTCAATTTTGTTTTGTTAAAGTGCACAAGTAAAACATTTACCTATGAAGAAATTAGTGTATCGTGACTTTCCTCGTTGCCGCCAAATCTCACTAAATGAGCTTGAATAACGAGGCTACCGCTTTACTCAAGACCCTGACATGACTTTGACTTATGACCTAAAATGAGTTGTGACTGTTAAAGACTATTTATACGGAAGACATGGAAGCATGGCCTAAAAGTCCCGCCCCAGAAAGGGGCAATTTAACCTAAAAAAACGTAACATGAAAATTCGGAAAATTAAAGGAAAGTTATTAACGCCAAATTAGAGCGCAAGCAAAATACGTATTTAAAGTAAAGGCTATCCTAATCCTAAGTAAGGTAATATTTGTAGCGACACAGCCTATGTTGAGACAAATTTTGGTTTATGCTTTTGTGATTTAATATGTGAATCTACTCAACACTTTGTTTGCACTCACCTGCGAACAGTCACTTTTTGAAAAGACGGCATAAAAATTTATGCCGTCTTTTCAAAAAGTGACTGTTATTATTAATTATTATATATTTCAAATATCACTCGTATTTTTTGATTTCTTATTATTTATGCGAGATTTCATAACATGTACGCACGATTTAATTTTATACTTTTGGTTATAATTAAATCACTTGTTTTTCAATGTCATGTTCTATGTGTTTCTATTAAAATATGTTGTGTCAGACAGCGATTTTATTATATTCCTAAGTAGTTTTTAATGACATTGAAATCTATCTTTTAGTTGAAAAAATCCATCTGAACGTCTGCTTGGTTTAACTTTAGTTGAAAAATCCGCTGCACCAACAACAGTAACATTTATATGATTAAAATAATAATACACATCATGTCACTTTTTAATTAAAGTATGATGCTGTAATAAGTGAAATCGGAAGGCAAATATCCTAATCAATTTATATAAAACCGTAGCATTTCATGAAAGTAAGAACCAGTATGAAAGTAAATACCCAGATAAAAAAATCAGACATTAATATTCATCACCTACATGCAGCTATCGGTAATCGAATTATCAGATCCATTGATGATCAAAATGTAATAATCAAAGATTCAAGAAATCAATGAACTTGTAGTATTCTCGAAGGTTATATTAACATAATGTTTTGAGGCCCCCGACGTTGGTTTACGAGACCGCCCACATTACTATTAATGAGTTCGTTCTGTATATTATAGATGTTTAAAAATTAGATCTAGGCAACTAAAAATGGGCAGCAGCTTAAATTCAAAGTCTCGATCTTTTTTTTGAAATAGCTAAAATGTTGCTAGGCTTGCGGTTTTTACAACTTCACCGAAATATTTTGGACCAAGCAGAGTGCTCAGCCCAAGTTTCGGCCGCGACTTTTTTATCTTGTACTAAACTGATTGTGACTAAATTTCTGATGGCTGATGGCTACTTTGTATTCCGGAGAAGGTTATAGATTTTTTTGAGAGGAGTAAAAGATAAATTGTAATCTTGGTTATCCTATTAATATTATAAATGCGAAAGTTTGTAAGTATGGATGTATGGATGTTTGTTACTCTTTCACGCTCGAATGGCTGAACGGATTTGTCTGAAATTCGGAAGACAGATAGATTGTGACCTGGATTAACATATAGGCTATTTTAAATCCCGATCGCACACCGGGTTTCTGTGAAAACGCGGGCGAAGCCGCAGGTAGCAGCTAGTAATAAATAAACGCGCAGCCAGATTTTATTCCTATTTTTGTAAGACAGTAGTAAGTATATATACTTTACAGATACAGTATGTATGTATATGTAGTATGTATATGTATAAATTTGAATACTTATTTGAAATAATAATAAATAAATAAATTTAGTTGTTTAAGTGTTTTATATTATGTTAAATTGTTATGTTTAAAAATATTTCAAATTTGTTATTTTTTATTATCATGCAAACAGCAACTTTTAGTTTATGTCTAAGGATCAGGTTTATACAGAGTTACTTTTAAAGCACCGGCCAAACTTCAAAATAAGGAAATGAAAGCTTAAGTAATAGTGCTTTTAAATATTATCTATATATTATCTATAATACGTGATGCCAAAACTTTGGACCCCTTTTTACGAAAATTGCGCTTACGCAGGAGCATAAAATTTAGCACACTTATAGTTTATGTGTAGGAGAAGTGTAGAACGCTAATACTTTTCAATAATAATGCTTATAAATTAAATCAATAAATAAAAAAATACCCACACTACCATGCATTTGACACACACAAACAAATATATTGATGATAACGATAAAAGCTCACAGATGGCGCACTAAAAAGTTTGTAAACAAAGTAGTTGGTCTTGAGAAATGAAGATGGCGTTCTTATTAACAAGGTATTAAAATTTAATATGGTCGAATTTCTACCAATCGGCGACCACTAGTTGAAATAAAAATACGTTTACTTCTATAAACATTTAACATAGCCCTCAAAAACATATGACTTGCTACGCTATGTCGTACCAAGTACGAGTCATGATGTCACCAGCCTGCACTTTCGGTTGCGGTCGTCGGGTACCATTTAATTAATTCGTTTACCTTATATCTATGTGTCTTGTATTTCACGTAGGACAAACATTAAAATTTACATTTTTTTAATTACATCATAAATCGTAAGTGTTATCGATTCAGAACTGTCTCTTGTTATTTGTCTGGTCATTTAAATGAATACAGGGTTAAAAATACAGGTCTTAAATGATACTAAATAAAAGTTTTTGAAAAAAACGGTTGCATGATAAAGATTCACTTAGATATGTATTTTCGATTAATAGATTAGAATAACAAAATTACAATGCTTAATAATTTACCATACAAAATTGTCAAAATGTGAATTATATTACATTTTACACAGTTCCACTTTTTTTCTTATTTTAAAAATCTTTGGCTGTTGTTTTTATACAATGATTACATAAGTAAAGTATAAATATAATGCATATTTGGGGATTATAAAAAATAGAGTATATTATAATATTAAGTCACATCTATTAATAAGACTTCAACGAGCTCGCATTCAAAATGTTACTAAAGCTACTTTAATTGGGATAACCAAAATTTAAACGTAGGGTTGCGTCTTACCACGAGAACAAACATCAGCTTGTTTATTATTCAACAAAGTGAAAATTTATTTAAAATATAAATAATAAACAAAAATATTTTTGTTTAAAGGTATATCGCGGTATCACCTGTACGTGACGGCTCCACGGGTCGCAGGGTCATAGTATACAACATTGGTAAGTAATAATTTTTTAATACAAATATGACCGTGCCATTTTGTGTCTTCATAGGAAATACAGAAAATGGAGAAACATTAATAGGCAATGCAAACCTAGCCATTGCATATTCGCTTATAATGCATAATCTATGGCGTCTATATAGGCCACGGGGATCTCTTACGATAATCTCATTAGGAGAGTTGCGAGCGTATTACCTGTTTTTGCCATAAAAAATATAAATACGTCAGTTACAGTAATCACTAATACACTGGTTTAATGTTTTTAAATTGTACCAATTTGATACTATTGTATATTTAATATAATGTACGATGTTATATAGCAAGTGTATGTTTTGAAATAAAATTACAAAATATTAATACAAGAATATAACATCAGATGATAATATTATGAACCATATTATATTATGAATTGAAATCACATATTTTTGTCTATCAGGCTCTAACTGGTATGTGATTTTAAAAACTTTAGACTAGATATATATGACACAAATAGTACGTAAATCTCTAGATTATAGTTAATGAATATCACGCAAGGCTTTATGGAATGTATGTATGTTTTTTTTTATTATTTATACCATATATACTCAGTATATAACTAGATATTTTTAAAAGTATCCCTGACAATTGAGATTTATTAATAACATACTAATTGCCTAGTTAAATTGCAGCTACTATATTAAGTAAATACCACATACGCTTACATAACGTAGGTTACAAATTAAAAAGAGTGCATTATATCAAGCTTTCCTCACTGCGGCGCAACCCTGAATAATTGCATACCGAGTTTTAATCGAACTCCAGATACGTTTTCGCCCGTGGTCGCTAATTACATTAGTTTTTTTCAATACATTTTCTGAAACCAATAATTTGAATAGAATACACATCCTGTCACACTGTTTTACCTTTTCTAGCAAACTGTTAAATTACATTATTACCTCATAAACTTATACCCTCGTGATTAAGCTAAGTTATGCGTCTGTTTATGAACACGCTAGAGCAAATTTATGTACTTGATAATTGAGTGCGAGTTTTATGACTAATTATTACACAAGTATAGTAAAACTAAGTTGAATACATTTTTAGAGTTCCGTAGGCAAAGGCCAAAACACGGAACCCTTAAAGATTCTTCAAGTCTGTCTGTCTGTACGTCCTTATGTCACTGCCTCTTTTTTTGAAACTATAAGAACTATACTATTGAAACTTGGACATTGAATGTATTTTGTGAACAGCACTAAGATTTTCACACGTAAAATATTATTCCCCGTAGTAGATCGGAAACTCACAATTTTTTTTGTCCAACCCGTATGTATCTACATACCCCATAACCTATGGATAGGTTTTAAAAATTGTATTGAGGATTGTAATATTTTTCATTTTCTAAAATTTGTGCGAGCACTTCCAAATTGTGGTAAAATGTGGGATCGAGGATCGAAACGAGGTATCCCGTGACTTCTAAAATAAGAGAATAATAAAACTAAAAAAAAATATGTGATACGAGATCTAGTCAATCGTTTTTTTAATACGTGATAAATCGTTATCGTTTTGAGTATGATCAGCAAGAACTTTTATATTATACCTGGCTTACTTTTATATTACATAGTGGCTGGCACGGAAATCTTCGCCCGACTCGCACTTGGTCGCTTTTTTATTTCATTAATTTTTCAATTGACATGTTAATGAAATAAATGATGTTACCTAAGTAGGTAAACAGTAAAATACTTACATAATATTATACTGAGTACGTTATTTTATTGAGAAAGTCTATGTTTTTTTATGCTTTTACGGATAAACCGCTGCACCGATTTGATTTAGATATAGTTAAAGTCCCAAACTCAATCATCAGCTACTTTTTTCTTAAAAACATCAACCAAGGAACTATATTAGGGATATCTATATATAGGGAATCTATCCTAGGCATGAAATAGATTGTATATTACTTTTTTGATATTGGAAGGCAAATAAGCAAAGCGTGTGTGTAGACCTACCTAGAGACACCAAAGTTGGTAGTGGTGCGTTGCCAACTTGAGGCCGAGAAGGATGGATCATTAACACAAAGTAGCACAAATAACATTATTAAGAATATAAACAAGGTCAGCAAAAAACGTTAAATAATTTTAAAACACATGCACTTGACCTTCATATGTTAATGATCCAGTTAGTTTTATCATACAGTTTTACTTTCACATTTTCAAAATTATGCTTTTACTATAAATAAGGTAAGTAGGTAAGTAAGTATCTGCACGCACATATCCCCGAAGTGGTAGGCAGAGGCACACATACCATATATATATATGGTCTGTTGCCAACCTAAAGCCGTCAATAATAACTGAAATTGATGTTTCTTTCTCTTTTCAGCAAGATTTAATGCCACTAAATTCAATTGTTGGGATATAGTTCGCGCCCATTGTATTGTATACGAAACTCTGATGGAGGATAATTTGGACCAGATATTCGGGGTTGATCATGTTGGAGAAGGCTCTGGGGCTACTGCTGCTCACGTGACCACTTGGAACCCCATCGATTTCGCACGCATCTTGAAATGGGGAGAGGTTAGTAGCAATGATTCAACTTTATTCGTCTTAAAAAATATTACGACGCCTCTTTAGTTAAACACTGGTGGTAGAATTGCGCACTCACTTAAGTAATTTTAATTTATCGCTATCTTCTTTCAAAGAAAGAAATAGAAAGAGACAAAACACTTTTAGTGCTGTCAGATTAGTTTTTACACATTTCTGCAGACGTTTAACCCGTCACTCGGAAAACGTTGATAAAAACATCACAATTTGATATGTTCGGACTGATTTGACATGTCTGAAATGTTCCATCTCTTTTCTATTTGTTTCATTTGAAAAAGATAGCATGCATCTAAAATTAGTTTAGTTTGTGACCAGCAAAATCACTATCACTGTTTAAAATAGACATCCAGCCAATAATATGCTACAGGTGGATTACTGGTCACTTTTTGTTTGTAGTTTTAAACACCGCTTTTTTTGTAGTAAAATCGTATAAATTTTGCAAAGAGCCGCTAGGTGGCAAATACATTTTTCTTACGAAAGCGTCTCTTGTCCTTTTCAGGAAATATTTAAATTATCTCAACTCTCAAATGTAGCTGAATCTCTCAAATGTATATCAAATTATCATCTTTTTATCTACACTTGCGCTTTTTGAAACTATAATAGAACATATATAAGAATATATCTACATAATACAATATGGTTTGATAAAATACAGCTAATTGAATGCATTACATCTGAATTAAAAAAAATAATAACCAGCGACTAAACCTGTATGTAGCTAAAAAGTTATGTCAAAACGGTTCAAAAGATCATAACTTTTAACACAAACAGACACACACGCTTGTCAAACTATTCACACTCCTCTTTTTCTATCGGAGGCTAAAAACAGAACAATGATGCATTGTTACAATAAACCTCTTCTACGTGTTTCTGCGTCTTTACAAATGGACTCTCTAAGCTTGTATCGCGATTCAAAGCCAAAATCTTGATGTTTGGCTATATAAACTGAGATCTTACCTTCGAAATAATGTTATAGTGGCAAGCACTAAAGTTGCTATTTTGATTTATCCTCTAAGACACCATACTTATTTAAGACACCATTGATCTAAATATTAACGTCCTTACAAATAAACACGTTATAAAATGTTATGCTAGGAATAAACCAAGAGTAAGCTAAATCTCTACTAATAAACTGGGAATAGTTTATACCTTGTATGGCCTCGGTACAACTGGCCATACAAGGCTTATTCCAACCCCTACCCTAGTTTAATTGTTGAATATCTATTATTAATTTAAAAAGCTACCTTGGACGTCATTGCGTTTTTAACTTCCGACACAAAAAGAGGGGTGTTATAAGTTTGACGTGTCTGTCTGTATGTGGCATCACAACTCCCGATCGGATGCAGTGCTTTCAATTTAGTTTTTTTCGTATCAAATGTAACTTGTGTGCGAGTGTTGTTACACATGTTTTATGAAAATTGGTTGAGCCGTTTAAAACTTGTAGGGGATGAAAATGGGGAGATTAACCGATTTTTTTTACTTTTTAAAGGAATATTAAATTCTTGTGACGGGGATTTTTTAAATTTTTAATTTAATAGTTATTTCGTTTTACTTCAACTAAATTTAATATTTCTAATATTAAAATTATTTTGATGGAAATAAGAAAGTAAAACAAATTGTGATTTGCGACGTTGCCGTTCGGTGTACCTATGCATAAATATAGTATAGTTGTAACTTGTAACGAAGTCATGCAGAGTTTATTTGTTAGAAATTCTAATTCTAAGTACAACTAACTATTCCTAGTTTATACACGGTTATCCGTGATGTTAAGAAATATTAGTTTGTTTTTATTTGTGAGGCCGTAAAAAATTTTGTTATGTTACATTGCTTCGTAATAAGAATAAATATTGGTTTAAATAAAAGTATTGGGAAAGCAACATAGAAGTGCTAGTTCTGTGACCACAGAGTTATTACCATATTATATAAGCTCGTCCAAACACAAAATCTATTGACTCTATTGCAATTAAAACTTCACTCGCCTACTAATTAAGAAACACGGCTATTTCTTTATTACTTTCAACATATACGTACATTTCTCTCTACAAAAGGCCGAATGATGTTACAGACTTGCCTACACTAAAATTAAAAAAAAAAACAATAATCCCCGACAAAAGCTACATGTTACTCAGGACGATCTCAATCTACTCACCAAATTTCATGGCTGTAACTCTAACAGTTTTCGTTCAGCGATGAGGATCAGTCAGTCAGGACATTTTTTTTAATGATATTGGAAGGCAAACAAGCAGACGGATTTCCTGATGGAAAGAAATTCACGCCGCCTAGAGACAACAAAGGTGGTAATGGTGCGTTGCCAACCTGAGGCCAGGATGTTAGGCCTCGAGCAAAAGGAAGTTTACCGGCTACCTTACCCTCCGAACCGGAACACGTCATAACGTTATGGCGGCAGGAATAGGTAAGGCGGTGGTACCAATCCGGGTGAGTCGCTGCGAAACTCTACCACCTAGTCAGATGTCACGCTGTTAGTTACGGTGAGCCTATGCTCGCCTTTTACGAGCTGCCTGGCAAGGAAGGCAGATGGTCTATTCTACAAAGGAGCCCGGACCAACACGGGGAGAACAAGTTATTTTATAAGTTTAAATTAGGTATACAAACAAAATGGTTCCTACATATCGTCCGTATGTACTTACAAAGATTTACGCCCAGCTACTTTAGGTCAGCCACCTGATTACTATACATTTTATTATGAAATCATTCTTAAATAATAGGATGTAAGTCGGTCGTTGGACGACTTTTAGTTATTACATTGAAAACTTACGAAACTATTACCGGTGTCATTTGATACCGTTCATGGTTTTTAATGAATTTGTTTATCAACAATCTAAAAAGGGTTATTAACATAGACCCAGTCCAATTAAATTTTTATTGCAACATATTTATTTAAAATTATTAATGATCTGAATATATGTTTAAAATTATCTATTTCTGTAAAAACATTGAGGTTTTTTTAGTAACAATATTATCATTAAATAATCATAGCTTTGAATTAGTGGACCGGTATTGATGTTGACTACATGACGTCTCGGGTTCTATTCCTGGCTCGGCTCAAATATATATTTCAATATTTTAATAAAAAGCGTCTCGGTGATGATGGCAGTCCGGCGTTGGACTTTTGGAGTTCGCGTGTTCGATTTTGGGTCGGGATACAAAAAAAATGTGCACAAAAACATTAGCCATGAAAAAACTTAGATTGTCGACACAGCAAACTTCGTATCGCTTGACATTAACATCTACTACATAACACTTGATGCTCCGATAATAGCGCAGTCTGCCGGATCCAACGTAAAACATTTCAAAATCAAAGACTACTTACAATTAAAAAAAAATAGCTAAAAAACCTTTTCCAGTGAATCTAAACCATTCTCGAAACCCCTTGAACGCACATAAAAAAATCATCAAAATCGCTCCATTACATACACACGCACACAAGAAATTGTAAATGTATAAATGTTTGCCATGGTCATAGCCTCACGCCTCAACGGGTGAACCAATAATTTTGCAAATTATTTTTTTGGTATATTAGTTATTGGCAGGAGGTCAAAAGGAAGAGAAAAATCGGGACAATTGCAGGGAAGATAACAATACCTAAATCTCGTTTCATAAAAAAATAACATGTTCTGACTGACTGATTCACCATCGGTGAGCCAAAACTTCTGCTGCCTTATTAATAAACACGGAGTAAAGAACTCCAAGGTTTAAACTGGTATCATAGTCTTTATTACAATGTGATACAGACTATAATATCAACTAATTAATAAGACGGTTAAACTGATTAAAGTTATAGCCATGAAATTTGGTGAGTAGGGTCGTTTTATTGAGTAGACATCCACTAAAAACGAAATTTTGGAAACTCAACCCCTAAGGGGGTAAAATAGGGCTAAAAGTTTGTATGGAAGACCGTCATTTCTTAAGGTAGAAACATGAAATTTTATTTTTGGGCTACTTATTAAAATGTGTAGATACGTATTTAAGCGTTTTTGGAAATTCTACCTCTAGGGGGCCGAAATAGGGGTTGAAATTTTGTATCAAAGTACTCATTAATGTGGTGTATATAGAAGTCTTTAATTAAAATAACGTTCTAAATTAATCAGTAAACATATTAATTGCCACGCGAGCAAAGCCGCGGGTAACAGCTAGTTTATCTAATAAAAGATTTTATCAGATCCTTTGAATATTTTTGGACTAAATGTTAATAATGGCTAGTATTGTGGTCAAGCGTGTAATGGCATATCCAACTCCAATTCCTTATTTGCATGAACTCGACATTCAAGAGTGACCCAACTGACCCTCGACCAAAGAAGCGGTTATCTAACTTATGAACTTGTTATTATACTGACCAATATAACAACTGGTTATATATGTGTTAAACATGCAACCTCAACTCACTTTTTCCATATTCCATGAGAATAACTGGTATCCTATTAATATAATAAATGCGAAAGTTTGTCTGTTTGTTATTTCTTCACGCAAAAACTGCTAAACCAATTTTCATGAAATCTGGCACACTTATAGAGGATAACTTGGATTAACATATGAGGTAGCTAGTGGAATAAGTTGAACATTTGTACTTTGTGTACTAAAATATATATTTTTTACAGCAATCAGTGCCTATGCGTCACAAGAGCTTCCATCTGCTAAATGTTCCAGCCGCTTTCAAATATATTGTTGACATCGGAGTCACCAAAGTGTCCCAAAAAATGATGAAAAGATTACATGTAAGTAAATACTCCTTGTTCCGGGTCTGCTGTGTAGAATAGACCATCTGCCTTCCTGCCAGGTATTTCGTAAGAGACGAGCAAAGGAAAGGATCATTACCAACAACACTGGTGGAAGAGTGCCGCGCTGCCACTCGTGCGGGTTCGGATTCACCTAATACCTATTCCTGTCGCCATAATGAGCGTTATGTTCCGGTCCGGGTAATATACCTGGTAGACTTGCACAATTGGCTTAACTCGGCCACAGGATAGACTTACCACCCGGAGAGCCGTGTGCTTGGTCGGCATTGTCTCCAAAAAAATATCAAACACATTTATAGTGAAATAGGGATGAGATGACTCGCCTAGCTGTAGCTGGAGCTGTAGGTAATTTAAATTTTTTAATAATTCTGCCAATTTAGTGTGATTTTTACTCCCTTTAAGATGTAATTTCAGTTCTTTTTGGTTCCTTGGCTGTAAGTAGTAGGGGAGCCCAAGAGGGGATTTATGCAGTTACTCAAGTGCGTCAGGTTGATATGGGAGATATCTTGTACCATGTTTAAACGTCTACATTATGTATCAATTATCTATATAGAACAACGAGTCTATGTAGTGTGTTCTTACTTACAAGACATCTGGTGGGAGCTTGCAACTTACCCGGGATGGAATCCATCGCCTTATCTACTCCTATTACCATAAGGAGATGTCATGTATCGGTAAAAAGAAAATATTGTGGTAAACTTGCACAATAGGCTTAAAATTTCGGCAACAGGACATCGACGCCTCTATAGGTCATGGCTATTTATTACTAACTGAAGAGACGTATGGTGTGTGCAAGTTCGCTTTCTTGTAACATAATATATATATAAATGAATGGGCGAAATGTATGTAGGCGCACGCGCAGGCTTACGAAGCACAGGACTGTGTTAGCTAATTATGATTTTGAATTATTTGCAGAAGTCCAGGCAAGCCTTAAAAGATAAGAAAGTGGAAAAAATGCAAGGAATTTAGAATGAACATTTAAAATTATCCCATACAAACTGCACCTATGAAACGAAATTGGTTGGAACAGCTAGAAATAATAAATTTTAAATTTTCAGACCCACACCAACCACAAGACCGTGCGCAACTTCGTCGATATTTCATGCTTACCGACATGCTTTGGAGGTCATATCCCCCTGCAAGATATGATCGATTACACAAAAGGACTGATTAAAGAAAAGAGAAAGGTACTTTTATCTCTCGACGATATGGAGATTCTTAGTACACAAGGAATCATTTCGTCAAGGAATTCGAGCCAAACGTTAGGTGGAGACGTATCGGCGGTGACAGGAAGTTTTAGGAAACTTGAAATAGATTAGGAACAATTTGTAGTTCTATTTAAGCATTTACGAAACGTTTTATAAGTTAATTGTACCAAGTGTAAAGGTATGTGCACGTTGAGACGGGTGGTGTCGCAGAGCAAAAGATCAGTCCATATGCATGTATGTCACAAGTATACACGTTATATATGTACTAACACTCTTTCCTGGGTGATACTCCATCATATCCGATAGATTCGTGTGCGGCATGTTTTTGCTGGCTATATAGTCAAAAGGGCCGATCATGAGTAATATGAAAATAGTATGATTATAAAAGGATTTAGTTAGTTGTGACAAAACGCAACAGTATTAAAAGAATGAAGCGAGTTAAAAAGACCACTACAGCGAAATACTTTAGGTTGTCTCGTTAACTTTAAATATGTACCTTTTAATAATCATTTACTATTATAATGGCTGCTCTCTCCTATGTTGTTAAGTTTTTGAATTGTAACTAAAAAAATTATATGTGGGTACAAACATATTATGCTAACCTTAACTAAGTATTTTTCTGAACTATTACAATGTTTGGGCAGCATATTATGGCTCTTTCTACCACCGAGGTTGTAATATTAATAAAAACAATAGTGATTATACGCAATCACTAAATATTTTCTGACAAACCTTTAAAATATTACATGTACTCCAAATAAATCAGTTGGAGCCCTGAAACGGGCTTTTAAGCTGACAATATATTACGTGAAATTGTCTTTAGTTTTTGCATTTGTCATGGATCGATTAGAGGACTGGTTTTAGTTAGGAAAGGAAACGATTATTATTCGTGAGTAGGAAATTGAAAGGCCCGAAATACCTATTACATAAGAATAAATGAAAACATGTGCATTCATATAAAATATCTAAAATATCGGTTGCCTCAGTAACAGTAGGCGACTATTTTTGATGTGGGTGACGTTTGCACCTTAAATCCTTTGATATAACGGCCAATATTAATAACCTATCTAAGATTAGAGATCGTGCTATTTTAGATCAGTTGCATGGTAACCACTGCTACTTTTCAATAATTAACAAAAATAACTTAGCCACAAATCACTAGGCCTATCTTTATCTGTAAATAGGTTATTATTATTGGACATAAGCTGACTCCTTTATAGTAAGTACAGATAAGTATATAGCTTAATAAGTACGTCTAAGGATGTGCTAATATTGTGATGTTTATATAATTGTAAGTTTTTTATAGTTAGATATTTTATAAGCTTAGTTGAATTTCTTAAATCTCTTTAGTTCGCAAAAGTTATTTTGTATTAATTTAGTCCGAGATTCACTTATCACAGAACTATCTGTATAGCAGAGGTTCCCAACATTTCATTATACTGCAAAAAAGTCTAAGAAAAGTTTAGGAACTTCTGCTCTGTAAATTAACAGTTCTTTCACACATTCGAAGTAGCTCTTGCTATTTCGTTTGTGTCATGTTAGTGATTAAAACCACAATTGTTTGGAAACTACGTATAAAATTTAACACGGTTTAAAAATCAATCGATGCTGGCATGTGTGAAGGAGCATAACTAACGGCCAATATTAATAACTTGTCTAAGGTAAGAAATAGTTTTATTTTAGATAAGTTGGCAGGTAATCGCAAAAATATCTTAACAACAAAACTGGTTATATTATATTGGCCGTCAGAATATTTTTAAGCACCGATATGCGTCAGTTGGCGCTACGAAAAATCGCTGTATGTACAATTTTATTATGTCCAGTAAATTGCAGGTCAATTCTTTTATGTGTATGTTATGTAAATACATGCACTTTAAAGATTGTGATTGTTTAATAATTTCTAAGCATTGGTATAATAAATGTAGTTTGAATCTTCTACTTTTTTTATTGACGTATGGTATAAGGTAGTAGACCTGGCAAAGCTATACAAACACCAGTCTTTTTTACCTCCACTTCACAATCCTGCACCATTTCACAATCGCAAAATAAGGCGAAGTAATAATCATCATCCGTACTTGGTTCATAATCTACGCAGCAACTACTGGTGGTAATCCAGAAGCAACTTGCCCTGCTAAAAATCCATTGCCTTAACGCTTTCTGCTGCAAAATCAAAATTGCGTGTAAGGTTCTTTTTTCAGAGGCAGATCTAAATCACAAATAATACAAAGTTCCATAGAGGCTTAATCCCTTTGGTATCGCAGCCTTACCTGCTTCAATGCTCGTCAGTATCATGTTAAAATTTAGAGCTAGATAAATTATTTATTAAGGAGACCCAACACCTTAGTTAAACTTATCGTCTTGGGTGTTGAGGACCAAATACATCTTATTGGTTTTCTATTTCAAAAAATTGCATAGCAGTGGTTAAAGTTAATAGATATTAAATGAATGCAACTTATTTGCTTTCATATAATACCTACTTTGTGTATCCAGCAAGATTTTTTTACGTCCTCATAAAAATATAAAAAATAAAGATGCATATAGTGGCAGGGTGGTATCACCTCCTGAAGAGTCTAACGTCAAATTCAGTAGTAATATATCAGCGCTCAGCACTATATGAGCTTACAATCGACGTCTATTACGATTTTGATTGACATGTAAAACAGATCTACTCGCTTAGCGTAATAGGAGCCTTTGCTACACATCTTACGATTAAAATTTGATTGTTTTGTATATCAGTGCGTCTTCTGTACATAGTCGTTTTATTTACTCTGTTGTAAAGATTAAAAGAAAATAATTGATACCGTTCGGTTTAATTGGCTGGGTATTCAGCTATTAAGAAAAAGATATCAAAACACCAAACATTATTTATTACAATATATTGTTCTACGCCGCGATCATAATTGTTCGATTAGATTTTATGAAATAGGCTTAAAACAAATAGTTTTAGTAACATATTAAGTTGCTATAAATATGTTTTTTTTATTTATTTTGATGTACTATGTGCAAATGATGACTTAATGAACAGAATTTTGAACCAGTCAATCATTAAACATGGACCACATTATTGTGGGAAAGCAGAAACATGTGGAATAAAACTAAAATTATTTGTTAAATGTGGTATAATGTTATATTGGTATGATTTAAATAATTTTGTGACTTCTGAACACATATTCCGTGTATATATTTTTTAAGCACTTGAAATTCTTTATGAAATTTAATAAATCGCTCTAGCAATTAGATGACAATAGTTACAGATTTCTTTACCCAACGCTCTGAGGTAAATAGAAAGAGATTAATAATTTGTTTAACATTCTGTTTTTCTATATTGAACACGTTGTGGTCGTTAAATATCAGCCTGCGATACGAAGCCTGAGTTATGGTATTTTTGTGATAGTCTCACCGAATGTTTCGTAAATTTCGTTTCAATCCGTACGAATTTAAATTGAACGAATTTTGTAAGAATGGTGAACCATAATATAAACATATTACAGTGACAATAAGCAAAAAGAGCTTATGTATCACACGCGTTTTCGATCTTTGAGCGTAACATATACACCGTCAATAATAATACATTGGAAGTTACTATGAGAACAATATATGACGGTTAAAACTCGACATATTAGCTTCCTCATCATCATTTGTCATCTAGCCCAGCAATGAAAAGCGAATGAAAATCTATACATTTCTAGCCACATTATTATTTAATTATTACAATCGGAATGGTTACACCAAATTACACTTAAATATCACAGCTACACAATAGACATTATGCTTACATTTATGTTACGTAAATATTATCCAACCTTAACACTTAAAACAACTAATTTTATAATTGGAGGCTAAACATTTACTCAACTAGACTAAAATCGAAAACTAATTATATCAATACTTTTTCTGTGAAAATATTTTAAATAAAAGAACCTCTTAATACGAAAGAACTAAGCCAAAGAAGAGTTTTGTTAGCTACTTCACAGCAAATTTAGTCCAAATTTCTTTAAAATCAGTCCACCACATAACTTGTTCATCTTTGTATATATCAACTAGCTGAGCCGGCAGATTTTGTTCTGCTACTTTTAAGGTTATAAAAATAGGTGTTAGCAGATCACGCACATCGTGACACGAGATTTTTATATATTAGATTATGTATTCTTAATAGTGATATTACAGAGCCCTTCAAAGTTAGGCATGACTTGCACTTGGCTCCTTTTTATTGCATTTTCAAGAACATGCATATTTTTACCCATATTACTCTGAATCATAGTCTAACGTCTATATCCTAATATTCCTAAACAAATAATTTTAAGGATTTTTACATTATTAATCATGCTTTTAAGAGCATAATAATTATGATTATGCATTATTTAGCTTTCTGTCGTTCTTTCTAGGTTGATAGGAAACGAACGCGGATTTGGTGGTTAGGTCGCCTCTGTCTATTAAGTTATTCAAGCAATTAATATTTAGTATTTTAGTCAATGTTAACAACTTGCCTCAAATTAAATTAGTGTAACATTGTGTGTTCATTAACGTAAAAAAACTAAATAAAGAAACGTAACTAAAATTCATGTCCTTTGGCATTACGGACCATTTTCGATCATTCTTTTTTTGTTGTGTTACTTATTGCTAGGGGATCGTTCTTATTTAAAAAAATATGTTCGTAATAGATGTGGATTAAGACTAATCTGTTATAATGGATTTCTGCAAAGTAACGCATAATGTTATATAAATTTCTAAAATATTACAGCATAGTATTGTATGTAAACTTATATAACACTAAGTTGAAAACATATACTACATTATATTTATAGCATAAACTTCATAAACATCTCCCTTTGTTTCCAACAAATAAGGAATTGAAATTTATATATAATCACAGATGTTCCATTCTAGCCTTGAGAGATAAAACTATAAGATATTATGAAATTAATAAAACAAATTATAAATGATTATATTTTAACAAATAATACATTTTGTTATATTAATAAATAAGAAACAGTAACGAGCTAGATAAATTATAACAATCTAATACATTTATTTTTATATAATAGAGGTAAATATAAAATATACTATTATAGTCATAATTTAGAAAAAAAATCAAATAAAAATATAGTGAAGGTTTGTCTCATTCTTATGACTTTAAATTTCATATAATGTATTAGCTGTTGCCAGTGAATTCGCGTTCGTTTAAGAGAAAAACCGTCTTTCTCTCTAACAGGAACTATTCGAGTTATTGGAATAAAAGATACAAATTATTTCCATCTATGGCTTATAGTTTATCCGTGGACCAAATACCGTCAAGTTTTTTGAGTTATTATACTATACTCCATTTTTTAACAAACTGTACTAGTTTGTACAAATAAATGTACCGCATTATTATTGGTCCACATAATCAACATAAAGTTAACTGAACAAAAAAAAATTCGCTACAACCGCTACATACCAATCTGTCAGTATCGGAAATATGCGAAGGACAGAATCAGTACTCGTTTGTAGAAATAAATATAGATGTCAAAAAAGAAAGATGTCAACCTTCGCTACTACTAAAACAACATTGGTTTACAAATTAATTATTTTTAAAATAAAAACATACTAATTTTTATAAAATCGTAACATGACTATACTATAAATAATTAATATTCTAAAACAAATATTCGACAATGTAACTATGTTAGTTAAGAATTTCTGTGTTTCTGTTATAAAGTGTAGGGTTCTATTACAAGAATAATATAAATATAAAATAAATCCACCCTGTAATTTGAATGGTTTCGAAAAATACTACTACAGACAAAATGCCTCTTTAATACCAATAAAAGTAATCAAAGAAAATTAGTATTTTATGGAAATTATTTACATTTTATAATTACAAATATATAACAGAAAACGTGATTGTTTGCTTGTAGGTTGAGTAATAAATTATACAGGCTGTAATTGTAAAAATGTGACAAACGGAAAGTGGAGGTTCAGTTTATGTTTTTTTTTTCATTTTAAATAGTCAATTTCCGATTCGAGATTAAAACAATATAGTAGTAGTAGTTTTTCTCTTTGGATGGTGTCACGTAAGTAATAGTCATTATGAAAAATTGGTGATTATATCAATGATTTTTTTAATTGCTAAATTTATTTAAACAACCTTTGTGTTCACTTGCATATAATTACTTTCGACCTACCATCTGAAGGGAAAACTATCCAATTTTTTTAGTTTAAAACCGTGAATTGATTCTTTGAAACTACATAGTAACCAGTATTGAACCTCCACTTTCCTTTTCCTGCATTTTTTTTAATTTCACCTGGTACAGTGAGGAATAATATAATCAAGATCACAATGCACTTAACATTGCTACATTTACAATGTTGATATTAAAATTATTTTAGAAGTAGGCGATTATCTAATACTCAGGTTTTCATGCAATTTGTATCTTAGATAATAAAAAAATCTAAAATAAAAACAAACTTTGACCTTAACAAATATATACAAATATTACGTCATAATATAACCATTAAACTAATATTTGGTAAAATAAATTGCTAATCCAATCACTTGACATCAGACACAAACTCTTTACAAACGTTTGGCTTGTTTTGTGAAACAACAGCGCGGCTATTTATTATGTTGCTATCTCTGTTGTATTTCTGTCGGTCACTGGAGATAGCAAATATAAAACACATCATTTGACAGCTATTTGATGTAACTTTACCCAGTGATTATCAATAAAAAAATACTTAATCAGACCCCTGGACTGTTGGTTTTAGATGCTTCATTCACTTTCAAAAAACAAAGATTACGTCGAGTTTGCGTAGAAGTTACTTAGTTGGTCAAACTTATTTTATTTATTTTACAAAAAGACAATGCAAAATTTCAGCTGGCAACACTCTGGGAGCGATATTTTTCTTTTTTTGATACTACCAACGATTTTATTAACGGGTAACTTACTTATTTTTTTAGCATGTAATAATTATATTACTAACAGTAAAAAAAAAAAAATTGTGTATTCAGTAGGACACACATTGTTAATTTTCTTTCTAAAAGTTGAAATAGTGGAAAGGTCTCGTCAATACAAAGCTACGCACTATATGCACATAACAACTATATATTTACTATTTAATGCAGCGGTCGGCAATCTTTTGTCAGACAAAGGCCACAAGGCGGCAAAATAAACTAAAAGTGGGCAACACTTGTGATATTAATCCTAGAAGCCAAAACATATACTACGTATAATTGGTCATATTCCATATATTCCATATGACCAATTGGTCATATCCCATAGAAAAAAACTAAAATGGGCGCAGAGGAGCGCGTTATTAAGGGTGAATCCAAACTATACGTCGTATATTATACGATTTTTTCAATCAAGGAACTTTCATACTTTTATTTTGATATTTATAATAATAATAAATATCACTGGACAACAATGTACACAAATTGAATCTAACCCCAAAGTAAGCAAATTATATGCTTGTGTTATTGGTATTAGTCAACGATACTAATACAAAGAAATACTTCAATAGATACCAGAATAAATTTTATAAACACCCAGACCCGGAAATCTTGACATCTAAATGTTCATCACACAAATGCCTCGTCGTCGGGAATCGAACCCGAGCCTCGCGGTTGGTCAGTGTAGTTAGGCGTGTACGCTAGCCACTAGACCGACAAAACATTCACGGGCCGCGAGTAAGACGTCGGCGGGCCGCATGTGGTCGACCGCTGATTTATTGTAATATGTGTATGTGTATTAGTTTAATACGTTCGTTTACTTGTCGGTAATAAATTGACTAAGCACGCACAAACGCATGAATGGATATTTACTGTCTTCTTAATAAATAAAGTATCCTCACGCCCATATTCCCGAAGAAGTAGGCAGAGGCACAACCAGGGCACCCACGACTAGCCGAAGACACTAAGTCCCACAATGTGATAGGTGGCAACCCTATCGCCTACCGGGCACATGACCAATCCCGAGAAACATTTTTTTACTAGAAAATTGGAAAAGCCAAACTTTTGTCTTTGTTGTCTGACCCGAGACTCGAAACCGGGACCTCATGCAGTCAAGTCCAACACCTGAACCGCTAGACCACAGAGGCAACTCTTAATAAATAAATAAAGACTAAAGTTAGGCTGATTAGATTAGAAGATAGTAAGTATCACAATGTCATAAAGACCATATTACCAGGATGAACTTTGGAGCATTTAGTCCATGTTTATTATAAAAAGGTTAATGTTTGTCTAAAACTATTTGGTTTAAAAGCTATCAGATCTGTTTCAACTCATTACAAACCTTTACAAGCCAACCAAAATTGGCCAAAATTGACGATATTTGGCAATTATGTGCAACAGGTATACCAGATCAATCGCCAACGTTTGTAAACCGATACAAGCCACGTCAGACTGTATCCACATATTTGAATTTATGACACTGTCAGATTTTTATGCCATCGAAAAAAAAGGTCGCAGTTTTTCTTGATTAATGAATTTCATGTACGTATTGAGGGAAATTAGTCAATGTTGGCATTCAGTACAATTTAGTTCAAAAAAAGTACACAAGTATTCATGAAAAAAAAAAACAGGTTATCGTGTATGTCCTCATTGGTGCCAAATCTAACTAGATGAGCTTGAATAAGGAGTTCATCGCTTTACTCAAGAGCCTGACATGACGACAAAAATAATTTAAACCCCATTTTGTTAAATCAGCTAACTTGATTAAAACTTAAATTTGACAAAATGGCAGATGCTTACGCCCATCCCAAAAAATACATTGTCAGGGTTTGCCAAACATTTGGAACGGTTGCATGTAGTCGACTGCCAACGTTCGAACACCGAACCTAGCCGTATCAAAAACTTTTATCCTCGTTCGTAAGCATTTGCCGAGTTTTGGCAAGACTTCGATATGTCATACATCACCAACCTAATTAACTATCCCGTAAATTTGACGGGAAAGTAGTAATATTCGTCAGTATGACAAAATTCGACTGTAGGTACCCTAAACTCTCTGATACCTGGATGAACTTTTTCGTCTGTTTCGTTTGCTGTATTGTAGGTGGTTCTTGGACGAAATCGCCTGAAAAGTTATAAATTCATTCGTATTCGGAAGGCATACGTGGCGCTTATAGACAATGTAGATGATTGTGGTGTAGATCCTTTGAAGATCCTTTAAATTATCTTACCACCGCCATACCTATTCCTGCCACCATAACGGCAGTGCTTGCCGTTGACGTGAGGACAAGGTAGCCGGTAAACTTACTTTTGCTTGAGGCCTAATATCCAGCCTCAGATTGGCAACCATTTAGGTGTCTCTAGACGGCGTGAATTTCGTACCATCAGGAAATCCATCTACTCGTTTGCCTTCCAATATCATAAATACATAATAATAAAAATAAATTACATTGCGTGGTAAACGCAAAATCCTCATGGCAGAATAAAGTGGTCCAGACTAGCTGTTGCAAAATCCTACTACCTGAACTAAATGCAACAACACAATCCAAGACTTTTAGATTACGGATGTAACTACTTCACAGAAGATGGGGTGATCAGATCCTGCGCCTAAAAATATTTTACTTGATTCCTTAAGATTTGCAGAGACTACATAAACATATTTTATTAATATTATAAAATAGCGAGCAAAAAGGCGGCTCTGGGATAGGAGGTTACCTTGGGCTTACGTCACCATAGATGTGATTGGTGAATCGTTATCTTTTACCCTGGATTTTCGGTCATGTATGCAAGTGATAAGAAAACATTAAAAAAATAATCATTACCAATGAGCGCTAGGACTAGTGTGGAGGGATCCGAAGAGACCATCCTTTGCCATCCATCGGCTTCAAACAACTGTCCATCCGATGAAACCAAGAAATTATATGGTAGTCCATCTTTTCTCACCAACTGAAATAAATATTATTTTTATATTCAATACGTATTCTTTTTAAAAAGGCAAAATAACAGGAAACAAAGATCTCCTGCCATGGGAATAAAACATAGCATACAACAAAGATGTTATCGATGCTTTGTTAAAATGAAAAAGAAATATATTTATTTGTTTAATATGTGTGTTAGAAGGTGATAAAAGGCATTTGTTAATACCAACATAATCTACCACGTGAAAAAAAAAATTCAAAATCATTCAAATTTATTATTTATTACATTACTTTTATAACATATGTTTTAATATTTGAACAAAATTTTATGATATGATTAAGTTTAACCCTAACTATCATAAGCTACCACCGTTTCCAAAACTAGCCAGTATGGAGAAGAAACGACAAAACAAACTCCCCGGCAACCAGGATTAACCCTATTTACTTTGAACTGTCGTTCTTATATAATATAACTGTAATATGATAAGCATAACACATTCCTGCAACATTAGAGTCGGTGCTCCCCTTTGTCGTGTTTAATGCTAGAGGGTAGGTTAGCTGCTGGACACAATAGCAACACGCTGGCAACATTATTGTATTAGATTGTAGAGTTGTCACAAGCGCACGGGTCTCTTAATGATGATAGAAAATCGTGGCCTGTAAACACCGTACATTTGACACATGCGTTGCTGTCCTGTGGCTGAGGATGTCAGGCCTTTTTTAATTATTTATACGGGATACTTACGATCTATTTTTATTTCATTTGTCGTTATTTCGGCCTCGTTGCATAGGACTTGGCCACGACGGAAAATAGAACGTGAGTATCCCGTATAAATAATTAAAAATCATAATAATTACTAAGTAGAGTTTCGCAGCGACTCGCCCGGATTGGTACCACCGCCTTACCTATTCCTGCCGCCATAACGTCATGACGTGTTCCGGTTTGGAGGGTAAGGTAGTCGGTAAGCGTACTTTTGCTCGAGGCCTAAAATTCCGGCCTCAGGCTGGCAACGCACCATTACCACCTTTGGTGTGTCCAGGCGGCGTGAATTTCTCAACATCAGGAAATCCATCTGCTTGTTTGCCTTCCAATATCATAAAAAAAATACGCGACGCTTTAAGTTTAAATCAGATGTTAGGCCTATTGTGCAAGTCTACTGACTCCTTACCCTCCAGATTGGATCATGATAGTTATTAAGGCAATAGGAATAGGTGAGGCGGTGAATCCCTATCCGGGCAAGTTGCTACATAGCACTCTAATAACAATGGTCTTATTGGTCTTATAAACAATGTAGTTCAACAAAATAAGATAGGAAGTAAATTACGCAACCATAATATTAATAATAAAATAAGTAATGTAATAAATGTATAATAATGGTATATAAATGGATTTTTTAATTAAATATGTTTTTTGTAAATGTTTTATATGTGGAATTTAATGAATATTTGTAATAAAATGATTTGGTTGTTAATTGTATTATATTGAAGTTTACTCCTTAAGAAACGATTTGAGTTATAAGGCCCGGTACGGAAATTTTCTGAAGAGTAAAATCAAGTGTAACACGAAAAGTTGAGGCGTTACGTAGAAAGAGACAAACATATGTAAGTCGTACCGCTTCAGTCCTTCAGTATTTTTTTCTTCTTCACGACTGACGATCTCGCCCGAACAAAGGTCGAGTCGCCCCGAGCGGGTCGCCATTCGGCTCCGCCACAGTCGAGTTACGTATGATATTGACATTAGTCGAATCATCCTAAAATTGGATTTGTATAAATTGAACACAATTATTATTATTTATATTATTTTGTAACATACTTAATGTAATATGTATAATGTAATTCATTTACCCTTTTTTTCTATTCGATATATATCATAATTATCGTTCGTAAGGAGTAAACTCCAATTGTGCGTCGTAACTGACACACACACACACACACACACATACACACACACACTTTTTTATTTAATAATTTATGTAATAGTAATTAAATGATTTGGTTACCAAATTTCAATATACCACAAATTATTATCTATTTATGTTTAATGACTACAAAATTATCAAATTAATTTGAGGTGGGTATTATTATCTTAATGAATTATTGTGAATCTTGAAATCAAAATGTGACTTGAAATTTTAATTTAATTTAATTTAATTTATTATTTAATGTGACTCATCATACAGTTACCATAATTATTATGTCAAATTGCATACCATAATAATGGTCAAATATGTGAGACTGCTATGTTAAAATTGTAAGAACCATTGTACCATATTTGAAGCAATAAAAATATTGATTGATTGATTGGTTATGAGCCTATTCAAATTATTGTGTTCGCTTCTTGCTACTCCATTCAAAAAGTTGGTTCGCTTGCTAGTTCGAAAAAATACTTTACCGCTATCCGAAGGTGCTTACTGTCTCCGAAACCGACGTGTTTGTATGAAAAATGTAATGAATGTGGAGGAAGCCACGTAGGTCTACCAGGGTCGTGAGGTTTAATACTCGATACTCTCTGCCCACAACGTAATGGACTTGGCGTGAAGATATGTGTGTATATAAGTACCTGCATATCATTTAACAATTTGGCACAGTCCTGCAGACCGCTGCACTGTCTCGTGTTTGTCGGTACCACTGATATGTACCTCGCCTTGTGCCGGGACATCGACAGCGAAGACTGGCTGCCCTTGTCCCATTGCACTCGAGTTACTATTTGCAGAGGCATATCCACAGGGGGAAGTATGTTTTCTGGAAATAAAATAACACTCCTCAGAAGGCAATAACAAAAAAAAATAAAAACATGTATTTTCAATTTTCTAATAAAAATAACGTTGCCCGGGATTGAATATGTACCCGGTTGGCGATAGGCGTGCCACCTATCTTCGTGGGACTTAGTGTCTTTGGCTAGATGTGGGTGTCCTGGTTGTGCCTCTGCCTACCTCTTTGGGGATATGGGCATGAAGATACTGAAGATACTCGTCAGAAGGCAAGCAAACATTCAGATTCACTAATAGGAAAACACCAGAAATTTAAATGATGACCTGAAGCTGGGATGTTCAACTTCCAAAACCGAAACACAATGGTCGCGAGCACTCTGTCTTTCTCCGCGTTGGTCCCGGCGCGGGCGCCGGGGACATGGGCATGAAGATACTGAAGATACTCGTCAGAAGGCAAGCAAACATTCAGATTCACTAATAGGAAAACACCAGAAATTTAAATGATGACCTGAAGCTGGGATGTTCAACTTCCAAAACCGAAACACAATGGTCGCGAGCACTCTGTCTTTCTCCGCGTTGGTCCCGGCGCGGGCGCCCAAATCTAAACAATGCAGGCTCACTGATTTCCAACCAAACGTGCCTGGTATTCTTAACCGACTACGGTAAGGTAGAGTTGACATGTTCCAGTTCGAAGGATAATAATAATAAATTGACAAAATACATAGACTTAGCGCACGAGGTTACTGACATGTGGGATGTTGACTCAACAATAATTGTCCCGATAGTCGTGTCAGTAAACGGTCTAATAGCGAAGAGATCGACCAACATCTTAAGAGACTCGCTCTACAACCCTGGGTTAAGGGCCGAAATCGGAAGGCAGCAATTTTGGGGACGGCACGCATTGTGCGGAGATTCCTCACTCTGTGGCCTTGACCACTGACGGTTTAGTTGTAGGACCACCGTTTTTGGTAACCTGTTTTTTATGTTTATATTTTTAATTTTTTTTTTTATATTAAATGTATAGACGTAGAAAATGAGAGGAGTTGAAAATAAATGATAATAATAATAATAAATATCCCTGGACAAGTTACACAAATTGAATCTAACCCCAAAGTAAGCAAATTATATGCTTGTGTTATGAGTGTTAGTCAACGATACTTTAGAAATACTTACTTAAATAGATACAAGAATAAATTTAATAAACACCCAGACCCGGAAATGCAGACGTTTAAATGTTCATCACACAAATGCCTGCCCCCGTCGGGAATCGAACCCGAGCCTCGCAATTGGTCTGTATAGTTAGGCGTGTACGCTAGCCACTCGACCAACGAGGATAAGGTAACAGGTAAACTTACTTTTGCTCGAGGTCTAACAACCCGGCCTCAAGTTAGCAACGCACCATTACCATCTTTGGTGTCTCTAGGCGACGTGAATTTCTTACCATCAGGAAATCCATCTTCTTGTTTGCCTTCCTATATCATAAAAGTAAAAATAAAATTTCTAGTTTTCTGTATGATTGTTGCTTGACTACTTGCCCAATAGCGAACCAATTTTAATTGTGTTTCTTTCAAAGATACTGTTTAAGCCCTAGGGTATTCCGAGATAGTACCATAAACATTTAATCTTGATCCGACTACTGGTTAAGTTATACTTCGTTGACAATGATGTTACATACATGAAAATATGATCGCCTCTGTGGTCTAGCGGTTCAGTTGTTGGACTTGACTGCATGAGGTCCCGGGTTCGAATCCCGGGTCGGGCAACAAAATAAAATTGGGATTTTCCAATTTTCGAAAAAAAAAATGTTGCTCGGGATAGGATATGTGCCCGGTTGGCGATAGGCTTGCCACCTATCACATTGTGGGACTTAGTATCTTCGGCTAGTCGTGGGTACCCTGGT